>JAUPMG010000013.1:7625842-7639106 GCA_031762675.1 Pachysandra terminalis | reverse complement strand
AATTAATTACCCCAAAAATATAGAAAAATAAATAATTAAAAGGTGAAAATCCTAATTAAAGAGTTTAGGTCATTACATATGCCTTGAGCTCTAGATGATGCGACAAATCGTTGAACGTTTTAATGTTCTCATTGTGCATCATAACAAAGTCTCATCTCATGTGCTCCCATGAGTCAGGTAACGATCTCAAAACAGCGAGAATCTGCTGCTCATCTGTCAGGCAGTTCCCTGCCGCTTTCAGACCTTGTATCATAGGTGACATCTTCCTAAGACGCTCAACCATGCTCACGCTGGGAGCCATCCTATAGGTCTTAAACTTCATCGTCAGTGCACGTAATCTGGTAGCCGAGGTACCAGCGAACGCGAGTTTCAGTACGTTCCATATCTCAAGTGCAGTATAATAGGCCTTGAATTCGCCAATAAGATCATTGTGCATACTACTCAACATAGTATAGCGTGCACAACGATCATTCTTGACTCAAGCCTGATAGGCCTCCATATCTCTACGATGCTAGGCAGTGGTCCCTTCCTCAAGATAAACTAGACTATGTGATAAAGTTTCTAGGGCCTCAGACTCATTGAGGTGATATTGGATCTTCCTATGCCATGCGTCATAGTTCTTACCTTCCAATTTTTCACCCTTGTTTAGGTTAGCTACTATACTCTAAGTGACCATATCAATACAATTAAAGTGCACATATCTCTTAACTTCTTATATACATACATTGTTGATTTTGCATCATTATCTAGGACTGTAAATGGCTCGGATTCGGGCCGGATCTGCCATGATCCGAATCCGATTAATTTCAAGGAGACCCGAATCCGATTAAAGATCTGACGGATCTTTCATATGAGTAATCGAATCCGAATTCGATTATTTTATAAAATCCATATTCTAATCCGACAAAGATTCGAATTCGATTAAATATCCGAATCCGACATTTGTATTGATATCTGATTAAATTAACAAATTTCAAATGCTTAACAATGTAGAGGTTAAGTACATTATAATACTTTTGATGAATATATAAGGGGTATATGTAAAAACAAAATTGAGAAAAAAATGAAAAAATGTTTCCTTCAAATCATAAAATTACTCAAGTATCCTTATAAGTTAACATATATATAAAATTACATAAGTATCCTTAACATATATATAAAATTACTTATGTATCCTTATAAGTTAATTGGATTCGGATCTTAATCGGGTCGGATGTATATGCATCCAGATTCGAATCCGATTATAAATGGATTCACTTATTCAGATCCGAATTCGACTCGATGACCATTTAATCGGATAAACATCCGATTTAAGTGGATAAATTTATACGGATTCGGGTCGGTATCGGATCCAGATCCGACCCATTGACAGTCTTAGACTAAACAATAAAATTAATCTTTTATTTATCAGATAAAAAATACACTAGACCGTAGGTCGTAATGCATAATCATTACCAATATAATAAAATTTTAATATTTCTTTTAATCCATAATATGCAAAACCCATCAAGGAATAACACAATCTCAACTAGGATATTATTTACATGTTAACCTAATATAATCATGCAAAATAAAAATAATCTTAAATCATGCTATTATTTACATGTTAACCTCGTATAATCATGCAAATAAAAAATAACTAAATTATGCTATTATTTACATGTTAACCTCATATAATCATGCAAATATAAATAAACTTAAATCATGATATTATTTACATGTTAACCTCATATAATCATGCAAATAAAATTAACTAAATCATGCTGTAAAACCCTAACATTAAAATGAAAAAAAAAAAAAAGAATTTCAAGGTCTGATCCGGGCAAGCGCGGTAGTAGGGAGCGCAGGTCCAACTCAGCAGGGCGCGTGTGGGCAGCCTAGCGCGCAGGCCCAGCGTAGAAGGGTGCGTGCGGGCAGCCCAGCGCACAGGCCCAGCAACCCAGAGGGGTGCGCAGGAGCAACAGACTAGGGGCAGGCACAGGTAGCAGATTTTTACAGAAAATTGCTAATTAGACGAGGTTTCTCGACATACCTCAATCCAACGAAGATGTATCGCAGCGGCTTTGATAACAATGAATGTTGTAGATGACCTGGATCACATACCTCGATGCACACAAACTCGAATCTGTAGCGGAAGATTTCTATCGAACCGGAAAACGTCCCACGTCAGAATATGTGATTACTAGAACCACATACAATGAATCCACACTCAATCGACCTAGGGCTTTGTATGAAATCCTAATAGCAAAACCAGATCTCTGTAGGAAGAAGAGATAAAGAGAGGAGAGAATTCTCTAGGGGTGGATTTCCAAAAACGTGAATAGTAACCTTTTGGGTAGGGAGGGTCTTCTACATATAGAAGACTCAACTCAACTCCTCCTAGGACTCTATCTCCTAATCCAATTAGGAGAGAGTTATCCACATCCACACTTTTAATCAAGTATGGATGTCCCATTAAGTGGGACCCGGGTCAGCCCAAATGGGTCGACCCATCTAAAAATTTACACTGCTGAGTGTTAAATTACAAAGGCATCTTTCAAACCAGCTAAAATATATGAAACATAACATTAGCCAATTAAACAACACATTCCTAGGATTGAATATCCTAACATAAGGATGTTGAGATGTATGAATGGAAAAATCAAGAAAGATGAGGAGCAAACGTTTCCAAGAGAGTCTAGAAGAAGCCAGAATAGGAGATAAAATAAAATATAGTTGAAAGTGGTTTTGATATTTTTGGTGAAGATCAATGATGGTGCCTGTGAGAAGGTACAAAGTGGTGCAAGTTGAAGGGTCCAAAAGGGATATAGGCCAAAAGCGACTTGTAGGAGTCAATAAATAAGATTTAAAAACTAATTGTACTAATAATTATAATCGAACTGAAGATATGGTTTTTGACATGTCTGAATGGTGGAATAATATTTGTGTTGCTGACACCAAGTAGTTGGGACAAGGCATTGTAGTTATTTTTGTTATTGTACTGATAAATTTTGGTCCCTTTGAGTATCATAAGTTGAATTCCCCCTCCCCCTTTCAGGATTTAAGACATGTTTCTGTTTAATTAGCAGGATCGATCAATAATGATTCAGCGGCTGCCTAAAAAGGTTTGCGAAAATGTAACAATGAGAATGGTAAAGCTTGAACAGGATGCTGAATTACCTGGACCAGGTGCTTTGCGCTCAATTGGTGGAGGAAAGTCAAGACAAAGTTTGACTGAGGTACTAAAACTGTCAGCTTTTGTCCCTAAAATGTCTTCATTATCTTCAACTCAAGTTTTTCCCTTGCAGGCTGAGAAGGAAGAACGAAAACTTCGCAGGGTATTAGCAAACAGAGAATCAGCTAGACAGACAATTCGTCGTAGGCAGGTAATCTATCTTCATTCAATTCGTCATATGTACTTTTCAGGACATTATTGATATGTTCAGCAGTATAGAGGGCTTCATAAGCTGAATATCTTTCCTCATTGATTTCATTTTGGGGAGGGGAAATGGGGTTCATCGTTTATGAGCCTTCCAAGAGCTATGATCTTTCAGATTAATTTGCAGCACTTGTGAAACATGTTTGATATATATGGCCTGCTATTATGCATATATAGTATTTAATTGTTTTGAGTATATACGTCATTCTAATTATGTTAGTTTTATATTTATACATTAATATAGTATTGTACCATTATATAATTGATCATACAGAAATGTCTAACCTTTCCTGCAGCCAGTATTAGCATGCCTAGTCTTATTAAACAGGTGAATGGGCATTGTCCTAAACGATATGTAGAAGTAGAAAATTTACTGAACGGAAAAGGTTATTTGGGTACTTGAATTCACACTGTCTTGAGTAGGGGTCATCATGAATGTCCGGTTGGTCTTGAGTTATATCATAGTCGGGTCAGGTTGATCATGGCCTTCCAAAGAGGCTAGGTTAGGCAACCTAACTCGTTTAGAGCCAGATTGGTAATGAATTTTATGCTATAAACCCATAAACCTGCCAAGTTTTAAATGGATTTGGATTGACATAAGGGTATATTAATATTTAATATCCTATGTAATGCCCACATGGACCTGTTTGAACCCAGCTGAGCTGGTGAATTGGATCGGAAATATCTAGCTGCAGTTTTCAGTGGGATAAAAAAATAATAAAGATAATCTCCCTCCCAATCAGAATGTGTTACAACCTTCTTTTCATATTAGTATAACGGAGAATTCTACTATGCCGAACTCGGTTGAGAACGGTTGAGATTTTATATAAAAAAAAAAATTGATGGCTGTAAATAAAGTTTCCCATTATGCAGAAAAGCAAATGTTGGCACTGTAAACTAACTCTAGTATAACATACGCATTCTTTCACATGGTAGAGCACTTGCTTTGCATGCGAGAGGTACAGGGTTTTATACCCCGCATCTCCATTGTATTTTTAGGGACTGTCACGTGATGGTAAAAGCCTTGGGTTGCCAGTGTGAAAACGTGACTTCGAGTCTTGGCGCAGCCATTTTGTGCGAAAAAAGCCCAAGATTAGGTCTGTTGCTAGTCAGTACCTCCCGGGACCCTGCTTTGGCAGGACCTACACCGAGTTATGATCTTTTAATTGTTTAACTGCTTTTCTGCACTTACAAGGAACAAATCTGTTATGTGAAGTTCCAACTTTGAAACAGGAGAAATACAGTACTTGTGGTATATAAATTTCAGAATAATGAGTACAGTGAAATGTCCAATTAGAGGCATTCTAAGTTGCTTCAGCTTACTGGTAGTAAGAAGAATCAGAAGGAAAAACTTAGCTTTAGAAGTTATGGAACTGATTTCAGAGAATCCCACATTATCCAGATTATGCTTGACTTGAAACTTTTGTATTTTAGGAGATCAAGAGAAACTGATTTTAGATGCAAACAACTTGAAGTTCGGTTACACCACATTTTTTCTTTGGCCGAAAGAATTAACTAATTGAACACAAATATTCACTATGAAACAAGGTTGAACCTACATGAGTGATGAATTCACAGGAGGATGCTGTCTTGTTTTCAGACATACAATTCAGCCTGAAAAGAAAATGTATCGACTTTTCTTACACAGTAGACTCGGTATGCAGGGTTCCCCTGTATGCAGGAAGAAGAATGGAAAAGGAAAGTACTTGATCACCGTCAAAGTCTAGGTTTCCAAGGGGGAAGTGGAAGAGGGGGGAGGAAGAATTCCATGTGCAAGGGTTTCATCAGAAAAGAACTCAAAGCCTAGTGCAGATTTTCATTCATTATTTCAAAGTATCCAAAACTCCAATAACATCTACTGATGAGAAATATTAACAGGAAACCCTAGAACTATATGGTACCATCTCCCGTCTGTGAGATGGTACCAACTCAGCAACTCATGGGATCAAGTGCAGTGGGTCAGTTTGTCATGGGTAGTAGGTTGACAACACCTGCATAAATGCAGATTAATGCGCCCTTCTATAACTTGATACTAATTAATTAATGTAAATACCCATGGGCTCAAAGTAGCTGATTGAAATATAATGAAAAAAAAAAGACTAATACTATTTTAACTAATCTAAATAATTCATCTTACTCATGTCTGTTTAGCTTTCTTATCATTTATACTAGTACAATATACTTTACTGATTAAAAAAAAAAAAAAACTTTTTGCTAAAAATGCAACACGATTTTTAGTCCAGGCCATAACTTTATATGAAATTGAGAATTTTTTTTCTATTATCTAAATCTGAAGTGATTATAATATATATCATGCCATTTATAATCAGATCTCTGTCCATATTCTGAGGCTCAAAATAGAATCTTGGTAGAAGATTTGATGTTTCATGGATTTTATGCATCATGTGATGGATCTGCAACTTGTTCACCGATCGAGATTTGAGAAATGAGAGAACTTATATACAGCTGAGAAATTTCTGAAAAGTCAGTGACAGGTAGGAAATTTAGTGAAGGTTACATCTTTTCTCTGCATCATCAATGTCAACAACAATACCTTGACCATAACAATGTATAATAAACCATCTTATTTCAGAACATCCTCATCTCACTTGCAAACATTAGGGGAGATAAGAAGTCATGCATACAAAAGGAAAGATTTTCTTTTCTGGTCTGTCTCACCAGGAATTCCTAAATCATGTCATTTCTGTATCCCTGTTCCGAGGCTCAAAATAGAATCTTGGTAGAAGTTTTGATGTTTCATGGGATCTTATGCATCATGTGATGGATCTGCAACTTGTTCAACGGTCGAAATTTGAGAAATGAGAGAACTTATAGATGGCTGAGAAATTTTGGAAGAGATAGGTAGGAACTTTAGTAGAGGTTACATCTTTTATAAGCGCCATCATTGTCAACAACAATGCCTTGATGATAACAATAAACCATTTTATTTCAGAACATCCTCATCTCATTTGTAAACATTAGGGGTGATAAGAACTCATGCATACAGTTGAAGAAAGCCCAGCCCATTCAACTCCTTAAAACCCAGGTATTAAGTAGAGGGGAACTGGCACCTTATAACCAACACAGACGGGGAAAAGCCAGGCGATGTGGGACATATTCCAACACACCCCCTGGACCACAACAGCAGGACAGCACCGGACAACAGACCCAACCAAGCTCTGATACCAAGTTGAAGAAAGCACAGCCCATTCAACTCCTTAAAACCCATGATTAAGAAGAGGGGAACTGGCACCTTATAACCATTACAGACGGGGAAAAGCCAGGTGATGTGGGACACATTCCAACACATACAAAAGGAAAGATCTTCTTTTCTGGGATGGTGTGGCAAAATACAGACCATGCATCTGATTAGGGACCTTTTAAATGGGCCATTCAATCAACTACTCTGTCCATGTAATCCCTGTATGTACCATTATTAGACTTTTACCATGTGAGGGCAGCCTTGAACTTTGAATATTGTTTAGACATTTTAGCAAAAAATGATGTTGGAATAAAGGGCTGGTTTTGGCCACATGACAGGTGTTTCGAGCTGAAACTTAAAATATGAAGATGGGTGCATGACACACCAAATGGGTATCTCCAACTCAAGCGTTACATGTAAAATTCATCATGTTAGGATTCCTTATTCCTTAAATGTTGTGCCTTCTATTGTATCTTTTAGCTGATTATTGAGGGATTCTTTTCTTCTCTGATTATTGAGGGATTCTTTCTTCCCTACATTTATCTGCATATCTGATTTTTTTTTTGCTTTAGGTACTGTGCGAGGAATTGACCAGAAAAGCTGCCGAACTAGCATGGGACAATGAGAGTATGAAACGGGTATGTAATACTTGTTTTTCCATAATTTGGTGGTATATATCTTTAGGTGTAGTTACTTATGTTCAATTCGCTCAAGACATTGTGAGGAAAAGTATTCAAATTATTTGTATTTTCTGCTTCAGGTTTTTAAAGCTACTGTCTACCTTTTTAGTCATCTATATGGTATTCTTCTTGAAATTCTTTCTTATGTTAACACCACAACTGTTTACTGAGTCAATTCACATTTGGTGACGCTTTTACTGAGAGAAGGAAAAGGAGTTGGTCATAAAAGAGTATCAGTTGCTGAAAGACACAAACAAAAAATTAAAAGCACAGGTATGATATCGACAGTACATAAATGGTTTATTGAGAGCATTTTACACGACTGAAAGGAGGCTCGTCTATGTTGCAGATGGCTATGACAGTAAGCGCAGAGGTGGAGGATACTATAGAGGAACCTGTGTCCACCCATGTTGATTCGCCAAGTTCTCCATCTACAAAGCTCCCATTTCTAGCATATAGGCCACAATTTTCACCATTCCTATGGCCTTCCATCATTCAAAATTTACCTGTCCAAACACAACAGATCCCTCAAAATTCTGTTTCATCGAAAGATCTCATTTTAACAACCAGGCCCAATCCATCACCTGATCAAGGGAATCCCTCGAGTATTAATGGACCCAGAACCCCCTTCTCAATACTACCATTCCCTTGGCTCTTTTCTCTTCCTGATCATAGGAACGGTCTTCATCCTTGCCCACTGGATCCAGTTGGTCTGAGGGATAAGGAATATGAAGCTTACGAGAACCAAAATAACGAGGGATCGTCTTCAAAAGCTGTAGGAAAATCTTTACCCATTAGAGTTAAAACAGAAGCCTTTAGTTCTAAAGAACCAAGGCCCACTAACAATCTTCCTGAGCCTTCAGAGGTGTTTCCACCGGTTGGAGGTCAGCTATTACGACCTCATCCCGAGGGAATGATCCTTACACCTGCACCTATCAAGTGTCTTAGAACCAAGGCTTTGGTCAAGTGCGAGAACAGGCTCCAACCAGAACCCGTTCCTAATGAGGAAACGTTTTTGTCAACAGGTCGTCTTGTCTTACCGGAAAAGAAACAAGAATCAAACATCTTTCTGAATAAGAGACTGGTGGATGCATCTGCAGCAACAGAGGCTAGAAAGAGGAGGAGAGAAATAACAAAGTTAAAGAACCTCCATGGTCGGCAGCACCGTATGCATTATTGAGTCCAGAAGAGAAGAAAGACTGTTTATGGAGAGGTCGTAAGCAAATCCTCAGTCTCCATTCTAGTCCAGAACATTTTGATATGTTCATGGTAGGGTTCAAAAGAAAATCTTATAGTTGTACATTGCCTTTTCCTCAAGAGTGACAGCTATTTTTGTTTCCCCTTACATGAGAGTTGTTGTTGCATGATCATAATTCACAGTTTTGAGAGTCAACAGGGGGGATTAACATTGTTCTAATTTTTAGGCTGATGTATCTCAAATGAGATTTCCAGATCATGATTTGACAAGCTCATACTCTGAAGAACAAGGCAAAAGCAGATTGATGACATTATCTCCATATACCAGATCCACTCCTAGCCTGATCGGTCAAAGTCGGAATTGGGTGGATCTGACGTTAATGCATATCATAAATAAAATATAAATTTCATCTCACTCCAAGTCTTTAACAAGGGATTCCCATAGATATTTGATTCATTTATTAGAACGTGAAAAAAATACATGCTATCTTTCCTGCGCCATGATAGCATGTATTTCTGCACCAAGATAGCATCTATTTGATCCAATTCTTAGAACAGGAAAGATAGCTTCAGATTCAGACTGGTTGAAGGTATCGATGCCAACATGAGGCATTGAAGAACTGACTAGTTCATTTTCATACAAGTCGATGGAGACACCGGCCAGAAATGCTCAACCAAGGATATGATGTTTAAGGCAATTAGGTCATTTGCACACTTAGGGGGCGTTTGCTGGAAATGTTGGATTTTGGATTCTGATTATAATCTAGGATTATGAAAATTCAGATTTTCATTGTTGATTTTCGAAATCCAAAATCATGTTTGGAGATACTGGATTTTGAATTTGATTCTCTAACTAGAATCCAAAATCTAATTTGGTTGATCCAAATAGAATTGTGGCTTACACATACATAGAGAGGGAGAGATGTGATTTCTTGAAGCTTAGGAAAAGTAACCAGATTTGAGACCATGAAGTCCATTGAGAAAAAACCATGGCCCCACTAACAATGGGTGGCTTACAGAGAGAGAGAGAGAGAGAGAGAGAGAGAGAGAGAGAGAGAGAGAGGTGAGTTCTTGTAGCTTAGAAGAAAAAAAAACCAGATTTGAGAGAGGGAAGTCCACTAAGAAAAAGCCATGGCAAAAAGAGCAATGAGACTGGGAAAAAAAACAAACATGTGAGAGACAGGGAAGAGTCGACTGCAAAAAAAATCCATGGAGAGAAAGAGAGAGGAGAGAGGAGAGAGAGAGAGCTTACACAGGAAAAACAAACAGATGAGAGAGATTTCTTGTGACTTACAGAAATAAATCAGACGTGAGAGAAGAGTCGACTGCAAAAAAACCCCATGAAGAAAAAGAGGGAGATTTCTTGTGACTTACGCAGGAAAAAAATGAGATGTGAGAGAGATTTCTTGTGCCTTACACAGGAAAAAAAACAGATGTGAGAAAGAAGAGTCAATTGCAAAAAAAAAACCCCATGGAGAGAAAAAGAGAGGGGAGAGGAGAGAGAGAGAGCAGAGGAGATTTATTGATGCTTACCTGTTTCTTTGCTCGTCGGAGAAATTGGGGAAGAAGATGATGAGAAGAAGAGAGCAAAAAACATCGGGCTTCTCTATTATTTTTAGAGAATCCCGAAAATCTGATTAAAGCCAGATTTAGCAAGAATCGGCTAAGAATCCAAGAATCCAACTTTTTATGGATTCTGGATTTTGGTAAGATTATAAAATAGGATTCTATAATCTTAACTATAATCTGATTAGGGGTGTTTGGTTAGGATTCTAGAATCTGATTCTATCTAGAATCTGATTCTATAATCCCCACCAAATGCCCCCTTTGACTAAATCTAAATTGACCATTTGACTTTGATCTCTTAAAACAGGACACAGAATCACATTCCTTCAATATGATTTAACGGATCTAAAGCTCTTGGTGAATCCTTGTTGATGTAAAAAAATATACAAAGAGTAGCCAGCTGGTCGGTTTTTCTTGGTGTCTACCTCTGATCAAATTCTGATTGTGTATTACATAAAAACTGCTTCTTTAAGCTGATATGATATATTTAGATATAATTATATTTTTCACATATACTTTTTCCCCTTGTAAATTGTTAGTTTAGTTTGACTAATATAGTTCATAATTACCTATCAACAAAGATATATTTAGAAACCCAAGACACTAAGAACCCTTATTGGTCCTGGTGCCTTTGACAATTTTGTCAATTTATAGTTCAGGATATCTTAGCAATTTAAAGGCATAAGAAATCAAATTAATAAGACAAACAGAGAAGTGTACAGATAGCCATAGAACGCACCATTTCAGCCTATTGTTATTGGCATGATATTCAACCGATAGATAAGCAGATATAATGATGATTTCCTACTCACAGCTACCTAAATCTATATCGACAAAAAGGCCAACACCTAACACAATAGGAGATAATACGAACTTTTTTCTCCAACAGATATATGTTGGAGGATGTGACTACTACATTCATGCCCATGGCTATTGCAAGATACTAAGGAAATCAACTCACGGTATAATTCTTAACAAGGATGGTAGTCTCTAGTCCCAATTGATATTCCCGTTTGTAATCATAACTGCACAAAATAATAGATATCAAATAAGATAACAACGTAAACGGAGTTTGTTTGCAAAATATTTGAATGGATATGGTCTAACTGAAGATATAGTTCTTAATAGGCAGGAAAGGAACAGCCGAACAGGACTCAATCTGCAAACCCCAACTGGTTGAGAAAAGTAATTTATAATAATGAAGTAATAATGCAAAGTTTCAATGCCAAACAGATACACAAAGTTCAACTTTAACAGGAAGCTTGTAATTCACCTTACATAGCAGAGCTTCTCTTTGATGTCCCTAACAGTCTCAAAATCTGCAGTCCTATTCATCGCATACCTTGGAAAAATAATATTGGCATTCAAGTGAGAACATTACAAGTAAGCATTTAAATGTTGGGCCAAAACAAAAAAATTAGTTTTTGACATATTAGTAAATATTTCTAAAAGAAACCCATGATTGGCAAATCATTAAATTTACAAATGATTCTGAAGAAATATAATATATATCTCTAGAATCAGAACTTAGAGGTGCAATCAGTTATTGAACATAGTCAAAGCTTCCAATCAAATGCAGGAAATTAAAGGCAACACTGTATCATCGGATAAACCAAACTCATAATCAATCTGAATCCAGAAGAGTGCTTAGTGCATCTCTTAAAATCAGGTACCATTCTCCATCTCATTGCCCCAAAATAATGAATTGAATTAATAAATTCTCTTAAAAAACTAAGGAAATTTATTTCCTTAAATTGGGTATTTCCTAACCAAACTGATCCAAGTCAACTCCATACAACTTACAAGGCATGAGGATAGTGAAATCTCTCATTTCGTTTTTTTTCCCCTGGCAGTCTGGCACTATTATAGAAGGAGATTCAATAAATGAAAGTGTCTGGAGTGTCAGCAAGAATAGAGGATCGTGGATGATTAATCATGCTACCAAGGAGATCCAAGACCCTGTATCAAGTAATGAAGCTAAAATTCCCCCAAAGAGAGGGGCAGGGGGCAGAATATCGGGAATATATCAAAGAAAGTGGTGGAATATCAAGAGTATATGAAGGCGTGGAAATGCCGATGTAATCACGTAAGACTTTTGTGTCTCTTGAGCTGATTTTTGCTCTTAGTGCTTTTACCCAATTTGGGCTTGTGATGCAATTTCTCATATATTCTATATCTTAATAAAAAATGAGATCAATTCTCAAAAATAAAATGCATAAAAAAGAGTTAAAAATCATACTCTATTAATTTGAGTTATCTCAATATGAAAATTGATTATAGTCAATTAATTGAGTCTTGATTAAGTCCGTACTGTTAAAGGACAAAGTCTAAATCCAGCATAGTTTACTTATAGAAAGATAAAAAAAAAATACACCGAAGGATCATTTGCATTAGTGCTCAGATTGAACAAGAAACCAGTCTCATGTGAAAGTCTAAGCAGGACATAAAGGACAGGTCAGAAAGGAACATGTAAAACTTGACTGTCCTATAAAAGGAAATATGCAAGGTTGGCCACCAATTTACCAGATTACACAAGCAGGAGACCATCGAGTAAGAAAAAAGAGAAAAGGGTTTCAGGTGAAAAAAAATAGCATAAGGCCAATGGTTTCAGGCTATCTAGGTTGGCTGGGTACCCCTCTATCAGCTTTCCACAAAGTGCTCCACTGCCCCATATCTCTGTTCTTCAGTTCTATCCCATTTATCAGGCTAGTCCAATTAACAGGATTTATATAGGCACCCACCACTAACCCACTAGTTAAGGTGGCAGCAGTTATTGTCGTGGGAGCCAAAGGTACATCAAAGGCCACCAATACTTGATCCAAGAGGAAATAAGATCTTCCAGATTGTGACCAATGTGGCATGTGACTCAAAACGACCTTGCATAACTGCATTCCACACACCCATAATGTGTCCTCGCACTTGATGCATAATTGGGGAGATGAAAAGTTAATCTTCACCCAAAAATGCACTAAACCACTAAGGGAAAATGGTTGGTCACGTCAAATAATATAAGCCAATACACCTTTTCAGATTGCCAAATCTTGTTAAAAACTGTTTAACTTAAAACCACCAACATGGAAGACCAAGAACAATGAACTTGATATCAATTTTATTACAAGATACTTAATTTTAAAAAGGATAGGGTCTCACCCCCTTCGTAGGAGCAAATCTACAAGATAAGATGTTATGTGCCTGCCAGCT
>JAUPMG010000013.1:7601716-7616982 GCA_031762675.1 Pachysandra terminalis | reverse complement strand
ATGTAAAGTGAAAAGTTTGCAGACTAAAGAAGGCATTATATGGATTGAAGCAATCTCCAAGGACATAGTTTGATAAATTTAGCAGTGCAGTAAAGAGGATTGGCCATATGCAAAGTGAGACGGATCACATGCTATTTGTTAAGCTTACTCAAAATGGCAGAGTAGCCTTTGTAGTGTATGTTGCTGCCATCATGGTTACAAGTGATATTGCCACAGAAATCGAGACACTTAAAGATTACCTTGGGAAGGAGTTCGAAATCTAAGATCTAGAAGTTTTGAAGTAATTTTTAGGAATTGAAGTTGCTCAGTCGAAGAAAGGAATCTTCGTTTCCAAAGGAAATACATTCTAGATCTTTTGAAACAAACAGGAAAACTTGGAGCCAAACCTGTTGATACTCCTATTGAGATGAGCCATCGGTCATGGTTGTCAAACCCTGAACTAAATCGAAAATTGTTAAGGTCCACTTAGAATCAAACTGTAGATCATAAGATTCATAGTAATTTAGTAGAAGTAAGGTTCAGGGTTTAGGTTTTGAGATTAGTCTTAGGAAAAAGGTTTTTTTGTTGTTAAAATAAGTAAACTCTATTTCTCTATGTATGAATTTAGTCATTTTAGATTTAGAATACTAATTCTATTTTAAGGATTAAACAGGAAAAAAAAAATTCATTAAAAAGGGAAGTGCTTTTTTTTTTTTTCACGTGTTTAAGAGTTGAATCGTATGATTAAATCATAGATCGTAAAATCCTTGCACCCATGATGCTATTATGGATGCTCTGTTTTGAGTAGAGAACCTCCATCTATTAACTGGGCTCGACATGATGAACTACAAAAAAGAAAGGAAAGGGGGGCGGGGAGGATGAGAAACAGAAAGAGGATGGATGGAGAGAAATGAAGGGGAATGAGACAGAGCTAGAAGGAGGGTAGGGAAAATAATACTGTTAGACTCTCTACCAGACAGATGTTCTTCCTTTTGAACAGCATGGAGGTTCCATTCGCGGAAGAATAACCACAATGAAACCCTCAACCATGACTGGGAAGGTTTCTATGGCACTGCCCCATGGAATTCCAGTAAATCTTAAGTTTTGTCGGCATTACAGTCTCAAGCTTCATCGGACAGATATGCAGGCACTGCATGCGTATGCATACATTATTCAGAGGCCTGCCTCTTTTTGTTAATGAAAACTGGAGTAGTAATTTAGTACCCAATATCTCTGACAACTAATAAATTTTGTCTCCCATGATTACTAGTTATTAGAGAGTCAACTATATAACGTATTGAGATTACATTTCTCAATTAAAGAGAATAATATTGAGGTTTAGTTGGAAGATTTCTCACCCAAAAGAGTGGCATGGTACACGTTTATCTGAACTAAAGCTTCTTCTTCTTGCTAGACTCTAAACCCTAAAATTTAAAAGAGAAAAAAATAAAGAAATAATATTCTTCTTCTTCTTTTCCTTTTCATCTAAAGTTTTGTACTTTCTGTTACAATCAATCGGTCTACTGTGTTGCAGTCATTGCTTCCACAGCAATGCCAATGCATTTGGCTTCAAGTACTTTCAAGTGGGTTTGCTTCAATTCTTTTAACTAGCTTACTCGTCAAAAACTATGTTAGTGTTCCAAAGAATTTTCTTATCCACGTAACCAAATGTGTTTTTTCTCATGGGAAGAAGAGGAAGAAAGTTATGGAAGTGCATTTTCTCAGAGACAAAACAAAGCCTACATTTCCATACTGTTTGATACAATACAACTAGCAAACCAGGAATCTGGCTTATGTTATACAAAGCTCACACAATTCAATCTACACTCAAAATGGTTTGTTTGTAACAGTAACATAGAACGATCTGTACGTTGCCCTTTTCTGTGTGATATCATCTTTCCATAGAATAAAAAGCAAAGTTATATCTGATTGCCATCAGACACCCAGAAGAACAGAAAGCTACCAAATCTTGAAAGGTGTAATCTTGATGACAAGACCAGGGAAAACATCATCTGGGTCATGTATATGTGGATTCTCTTCGACGATAAACGGATCCCCACATTTAGCACTAATGGTATGTAGGGTCTCTCCTTCTTGAACAACATAAATCTCATCACAAAGCTTGTTCATGGCCTTCAGCTGCATCTGAATAGGGAATTCACTTTCGTTGGAGTCGCAACAACTCAAAAGCAATAGTACTGACAGGAGCAAAGCAGAGTACCAGGAGATCTTCTCTGCAAGTGATGCTGCCATTGTTGATGAGGAACCAACACATATACATGCCATAATTGTTCAAAAATTTCTGGTAACTGGGCTTCTTGAAGGATTGTTTTGACAATGTAATGTAGGTAGGAGAATGGATTATTTATGTATTGGGAAATCCCAAGGGGAAGTCAATGTCCCTTTCTTTATGGTTGGAGTGGGTGCAATTTTTGGCGGGAGTTGAAACTGTTCTCTCAAGTAGTAGGTAATTGTCAACGGTAGGAAGAAAACCAATTGAGTCTTACCTGCTTTCTTAAATATTGGGTCCTGCACTCCTGCGTCTGAACTGATTTCTTCTAATGTATTGGTTTAGTTACTTTCTAAATCTTTTTCATGCTTACTTGTGTATTACAGATTTCTTCCGTCTTTGTTTTCTTTTTTTCTTTTTTTGGTGTGTGTATGTAACTTGTGTCTTAATATATAAAATTATAAAAGAGTTTGGATCCAATCCAGTGCACATCGGCTGAGTTGTTCCACCTCTCCTCTTTTGGCCAGGGGTTTGGATGGAACTCCAACTCCAATATGTAAATGACCTTTTGATACGTCAGAGGAAAACAAAATAGGGTTTGGGGGAGGAAATTATACCTTCACCCCGAGGTTTGTATTACTTGCACTTAGACCCCCTGAGGTTTTTGAAACTACATTGACCCCATTATATGAAACCTCACTGATTTACCCCTCATAAAATATAAAATTATTCTCTCAAATCCACCAGCACCACCCATCACAACCACCACCCTATCCCCACCGGTACTTTATATCTTATTAGGGATAAATCAGTCCTTGATTCTCTTGAGGTTTCATATAAAGGGAGTCAATGTAATTTCGAAAACTTCAGAGTTCTAAGTGCAAGTAATACAAACCTCAAGTTTGAAAGTGTAATTTACCCAAAAAAATTGGTTAGTGGAGAACTTCACTGGGCCAAAAACCATCTAAACTAAAACCACTGGAATATTGAATTCGTTTACGAGCAAAAGATGACTAAATGTTTGTAATTACAGTTTTTAAGTTTATTTTTTATATACATCTAATTGGGATAACGTGGGCGAATAGGGTGCTGCCCACCCAAACTCTATCCGCACTCAAAACGTAGTTGGTTATATATTATTTAAGGGTAAATTCTACAAACCTCCCTTGAGGTTTGGTGTAACACCCATATACCTCTTCTTTCCTTCTTAAAAGGACAAATATATCCCTTCTATTGTCTTCGTTCGGACATGAACATCCCCTACACTAACGGAATTCATAATCTTTTACATGTTTTAAATTATTTTGTCCTTGTATTTAAACCTACCATACCACCACCACTCCATCCCACCCTACCCCCACCACCACCACCCTCCCTCACCCGCGGTGGTGGTGGTGGTGGTCTGATGGTGATACTAGTGAGGGTGGTGGGGTGAGAGGGGGGTGGGGGTGGTGGGGTGGTAGATTTAAATACAAGGAAACAATAGTATAAAATATGTAACAGTTTATGATTTTCGTAAAATTCCGTTAATGCCGTTAGTGTAGGGGAGGTCCATGTTCGAGTAGAGATAATCTATACTTTTAAGAAGGAAATGAGAGGTATATGGGTATTACACCAAACCTCCCTTGAGGCTTGTAGAATTTCGCATGGGGCTTATCTTTTGGGGAGGGGGGGATCCTTTAATTCAGTTTTTGTGGAGCATTCAACCTGAAACAATTGGTGATTATCAACAAAATGTTACAATTAGCTAAAAGATAAAGACTACTTGATTTTATAATCTTAGCTTGCATGGAAGATACAAAAAAAAAAGTGATTTGGTTGATCAATAAGATTTCTTGTGAAATTATTCACATTATTCCCTTAGAAAGCTTTAGTTTGGATGATTATTCTGAATTATCTTTAGTTTTGATGATTATAAAATAAAATCCGTTTATTTAATGATTATTCTAAATTATATTTTGAATAATAATACTCTTTTTTGTTAAATTTGGTTTGAAATGAATTTTTATTAAAATAATGAAAATGTTCTTAGACGTTAATTATAATTGAACTTCTATTTATGCATTTCAAGGTTTGTTTTCAATTTGTATTTAGATGATTTTGAAAATCTACGAGGGTACTAGTGAGTAGTGATGCACAAATCGGTAAGTAAGAGTCGTTTAGATGAAATTAGGCTGATTAAGCCGTTAATCTCTTGCTATTGCCGATTGGGGTTGGATAAGGTCTTTTGAGGTTTGGAAATGTCCCAACCGCTCGCTTAAACAGAATAATTGGCCGTTCGGGCGGCGCTATATCAATTCCAATAAGCACGGATTTCGAGATGGTGAATAACAATCATAGAAAAACACAAAGACACCAAATTTACGTGGTTCAGCAATATTGTTTACATGTACGAATTGTCATATAGCGTTCATTCTTCTCATTTCATTCTAGAGAGATATCATTTACATGATACATACTGTAAAAATACATAAAAGAAGAAAACGAGAATAGATAGAATTCTCAAAAAGGTTTCTTGAATGGGAAGAAGAAGTGGAGAGCCGAATCCCTCATGTGTCCTTCCCTTCTCTTTTTAAAGGAATATTGTCTAACATAATGCCTCCAACAAAACCTGACAAAAGGCATTAAAATACTCCAAGAAAACTATCAAACGTATTAAATACTCCAAGAAAACTGTCATGACGTAATAAATGTGTCATAAAACTGAACAAAAAAAGTGATTTGGTTGATCAATCAGATTTCTTGTGAAATTATTCACATTATTCCCTTAGAAAGCTTTAGTTTGGATGATTATTCTAAATTATCTTTAGTTTTGATGATTACAAAATAAAATCCGTTTATTTAATGATTATTCTAAATTATATTTTGAATAATAATACTATTTTTTGTTAAATTTGGTTTGAAATGAATTTTTATTAAAATAATGAAAATGTTCTTAGACGTTAATTATAATTGAACTTCTATTTATGCATTTCAAGGTTTGTTTTCAATTTGTATTTAGATGATTTTGAAAATCTACGAGGGTACTAGTGAGTAGTGATGCACAAATCGGTAAGTAAGAGTCGTTTAGATGAAATTAGGCTGATTAAGCCGTTAATCTCTTGCTATTGCCGATTGGGGTTGGATAAGGTCTTTTGAGGTTTGGAAATGTCCCAACCGCTCGCTTAAACAGAATAATTGGCCGTTCGGGCGGCGCTATATCAATTCCAATAAGCACGGATTTCGAGATGGTGAATAACAATCATAGAAAAACACAAAGACACCAAATTTACGTGGTTCAGCAATATTGTTTACATGTACGAATTGTCATATAGCGTTCATTCTTCTCATTTCATTCTAGAGAGATATCATTTACATGATAGCTACTGTAAAAATACATAAAAGAAGAAAACGAGAATAGATAGAATTCTCGAAAAGGTTTCTTGAATGGGAAGAAGAAGTTCGCTATTTTGAATGGAGAGCCGAATCCCTCATGTGTCCTTCCCTTCTCTTTTTAAAGGAATATTGTCTAACATAATGCCTCCAAGAAAACCTGACAAAAGGAATTAAAATACTCCAAGAAAACTGTCAAACGTATTAAATACTCCAAGAAAACTGTCATGACGTAATAAATGTGTCATAAAACTGATATAACACAATAAATACTAAATATGTGAATAGTAACCCGAAGTCCAATGAACAATGTCATGAACAATGATTTCGAAATCACATGAAAAATGTCATGAACAGTGATTTCGAAATCACATGTACGGTGTTTTCAGACTTTATTGGTCTAATAATATACAGTAAAAATGCTACCAGTAAAATGGTGCCACATGTTCGCTTAAAAGTCAATCATCATTGGATCATATTCGATGCCAAAAATAAGAAAATTAGATGTTTATTCGGGATAATTCTGCTATGCTTTTGGGCCCACCTAAACAAACTACAACATCTTTAGCTTTTCTAAATCATTATTTAGAATTCAAAGATTTGAAGTTTATTTAATAGATTTTTAAATCAGTAGATTTGAAATTCAGAGTTGAAAAGTTTACTTCCAAACTCATGATTTCGAGGTTAAAATCCTTATTTCAAGAAATCTCAAAGAGTTCAAGAAATCCACATTCGTATTATTAAAACCTAAACCAAATAATGGATTTGGATTTTGAGGCTCAAATTCAAATCTTCTTCCTCCAGATCTGTGAATCTAAGTGCACTCTTGGATTGGGTAAAGCATATGAAGGTTGAAATCATAGACAAAAGTAGAGTTGAATTCTATTAGAGATAATAGGTGGTTCATATTCACTAGTTTCTAGATCAATGAGAGAGGGCTTGAGGGGGCCATGTTGTGGAGCAAAGCATAGCTCTGATCAGAATGACAGATATATGCTTTCGGTTTTATTAGGTTCTGCGCACTTCACAAATTCATGGATTCTAGATGTTTCTATTACATGTGCCCACACAAGGATTGGTTCTACGTCTACAGGTTAACAAATTGTGGTAATGTTCTGATGAGTTTATGCAAGGTCATTGGAATAAGCACGATTAAGATTAAAATGTTTGATGGTGTTGTGAGGACGTTGGGTGATGTGAGTTGAAGGTTGTAGACAACCCAGATCACGTACCTCGATGCACATGAACTTGGATCTGCAGTGGAAGATCTCCTTCGAAACATAAAATGCCCCACAATGATATTTGTGATTACAAGAACCACACAAAATAATACCCACATTCAAAAACGACTAGATCACTGTATAGGAATCTGAGTAGAAAAACCAGATCTCAAGGAGGAAGAAGAGATGAAGAGAGAAGAAAGATTCTCTAGGGTTGAAGATAGCCAAAAACATGGATTCCAATGGGAGGGAGGAGTCTCCTAAAATAGAAGACTCAACTCAACTCTATCTTGGACTCTCTTCGAATCTCATTAGGAAATGGTGTCCAAGTCCCAGTTAGTCTCATACTAAGCATGGACGTCCCATTAAGTGGGGACCCGGGTCGGCCCAATCTGATCGGCCCATCCGGGATGACTCATCGCATAAATCCAACATCTCTCATGCATCCATAGTGAGCACTCAATGTGCATCTCTCTCATATATAGCTTTCCTCCTTATCATGGATGCTAATCATGCATGCCGTTGAACGTGCGACCGGCGGGCAAAAAGTAACGGGTGAGCGACTCCATATCAAGTTTCATAAAACTGACATGAAGATACACTCTGAAAAGTCTTGCATATGCATGCGCCAAACTCATTTGGCCACATCGGATTGAGTTTTTTTAATCCCGCATGAGCACAAGCTCAGATCTCTATACTCAACCACTAGACTCATGTTAATGTGCTCATTTAAAATAATTCATATAGTCTACATGTATAGCAGATACATATAAGTAAAAGATGTGAAACATCAAATGATAATTTTAAAACATGAGCACATATCTCTATGAATCACATCTCTCTAAATGTGATGCCAAATAGTCTTTCCTAAGCCTCATGACATTTAGCTTCGACCTAACTGCTTTCCCAAACAAACCCATGTTAGATCTTATGACGCATGGCCATAGGAAAGTGAGCTAAAGTAGCGATCGTCAGATCTAACTTTACAACATGATCAAAGGTTATTAAGGGTATAAGTTGATCCAATCTAGGATCATCCTGATCTCACACAAGAAGGAAATAGGAATCCAGTTACTTGCTTTCAAAGGAAACGTCACTAATAGCACATGTGGTATGCAACACATGGTACAGTGAAGCACTGGGCCCAGCCAAGAGTATGCTAACCTCCAACACCTTACGAATCTTAGTCTAGTCACAATCTATGTGCCTAACCTGAGATCCTTAATCCAAGTCACAACTCTTAAGCTCCTTGATTAAGGTCTCACATCCAGCTTTATCAGGTAATATAAGATTCTCTAAGGAATCTCATCATAGCTCTCCCAGGGTGACATATAACTCATAGAGTCCTCTAAATGCCCACAATGGCATAAGTCCTCTTAATGTCTTATTTTGCTTGCAATGCATTTGCTATGGATGGTCATTGTGTGAGAAGCCGACCACTAGCATGGTAACAAATCGTATCCACATCCTTATAATATGGAGATAATGTGTGTGTAAAGTATGCATATAATACACAATATCATGCCTCATGAAAAGATAAACTCTATTAAATTCTCACACATGAAATATAACGTAATATGAGATGTTACATAACAAACGAAAATAAAACTGTATCACATAACACTAATCACAATCTACGTACTCCCATCTCTCGAACATGAACTTAAAAGCTTGTCTAGCTATAGGTTTAGTCATGGAATCAGTTATCTGTTAAGTAGGGATATGTTTAAGGGACACGTCTCCATATGCAACTATGTCTCTTTTGTAATGATAGCGAATGTAGATGTGCTTCGTCCTTCCATGGTATTTGGGGTCCTTGGCGTAGGTCAATGCTACCATACTATCTCTATAGATGGTGATCGGCCCTACGCCAGCTCTGAGACTCCAAGATCCTGTAAGAATTTCCTCAACTATACTGCCTTAAGGACGACTGCACAACAAGCTATGTACTCTGACTCCATAGTGGACAACGTGACGTAGACTTGCTTCTTGCTACTCCAAGAAATGGCCCCGCCACCTAGAAAGAATGTGTAAACGGACATCGAGTCTCGGCCATCTAGATTACCTGCCCAGTCCACATCGCAATAACCTCCTAGCTGCAAATCTGTTATCCCATGTGGGAATCTAAGAATGTGTTTCATTGTCTTCCAATGGGTCTGCCCTGGGTTACTCTAGTAACGGTTGACTAAGCCAACCGTGAAATTAATATCAGGTTGAGTACACTGCATAGCATACATCAAACTACCTATGGAACTTGCATAGGGAACACGAGTCATCTGTTCCTTTTCTTTCTCTATGTCACATCCTAAATCAAGAAATCTCAATTGGGTCTCTAAATTTAAGTTGTAACTCTCACCCCATATCCCTATGTGAGTGGATAAGCAATATATCACCAAACCATTGAATTAATTAAGATAATTATAAAATAAAGTTCGAGAAAATAGTATTATTAAGAATAATATCCAACCAAAACATTCTTCAAACAGAAAACAATAGAAATACAATATAATCTAAGTCTCGTGCTTCAATCAAAACCCTATTAAACTACTCAAATCTAGTCATAATGATAATAAGTCATTAAAAACATAAAACCAACTAATCCTATTACAATGTCTACTAAAACCATCAACCAAAATCCTAGTTATAGCTAAGGTCTTCTTTACAACCTTATCTTCCTTCATGATCATCATGGTCATGTTGTCCATCATCTATAGGTCCTGAAATATATTGCTTAGAAAGCGTAAGCTACACTTAGCTAAGTAAATAAATAAATATAAACATCATTTAAGATTGAAGTAGGAATAATACTACTCTTCAATGGTAATCCATAGACAAAAACAGAATATAAGCAAATAATGATATGAATGAGATATAAAAAAAAAAAAAGATATGATGAGATGTGCAATGCAAAGTGCTGGTTCAATTATTAATGAATGAGTGCATGTACCTAAAAAAATATAATCACCACATGTGATCTAATACAATCATATAATATGTAATATGCATGCTGTTTGGCATTCGATTAGTGTATGTTCCACACTAGATCCAACCCCTGGCTAAACAAGATGAACACCATCCCCCGAATATACGGCCTAAATAGGGGGTTATTCTATGTGCGCATCATAGTTTCGAGCGCTTGCGACCAAATGAGCACAATCTACATACCTTATTTCTTATCACGGGGAAAAATCCCAAGGCATCACTAATGTGAACCTTCCTTTGCAAACCATACATTAGCCGATCTACTAACAAAATTTCACTCGTTCATCCATCCAACAAGACAAGCAATTGTCTCATAAGACATGAATCAAAATTAGTCTATTGGGAGAGCAACTCCCTCAACACATCCAAATCAATCCATCTGGGACTTCCTCACCAATGTCATGATTCCCAGATCATAATATCACTCATTATAAACTCCAGCAATATGAAGTTATGGAGGTCAAGTCAAGGCATTAGATCAATGCAAGGTCATCATGCTAAAATAGACATATGATGTCCAAGTGTAGAGAACCGTGCACATTAACTAATCAAACAACTTGTGTATATGAGAAAGTATATTTTAAGATATAAAAGATGATTATAATAAGTTCTAGAGTAGTTCTAGAGTCATAGCAATGTAAATCAAAATATCACACATTGGGTAAACATAGCAAATCTTCCACAATAGGTCATAAATTCCAAATATTCAATATTATGCAATTCCAACACCACATATGGTCTAATTAGGACATTATAAACATGTTTACAAAATATCAAATCAATCGGACAACTTTCATTTTTGACGATACACCGTGACCCTTCCGTGAGTCTTTGGATCTGCTTGTGAGGGTAGGATCGGCACACTCACCGGTACACCGGTAACCCTCAACACACTAAACAGTAAAACACACAAAGATGCTTAGAGGGATCAGCACACTCATTGGTACACCGGTCCCCTCTCGACACACCAAACAATAACCAAAATAAACATACATAGGGGATCGGCACACTCACCGGTACATCAGGAGTCTGCCATCTACCTAGTAGTGTGATTGACACACTCACCGATACACCGGTGAGTCTTTCGATCTCACTAGATCACCCAAAAAATCATAATTTTAGTATTTTCCTGTCCCCTTTAGCATATAATTTATCAAAAAACTTACCATGGAATTCAATTTCGAACAAAACCCATAAAAAAATATCATTATAAACTCATCAATTTTTACCTTGATCTAGCATGAAATTCAAACCCAAAAAATAGTAACTTTTTCATGTTTTTTTATGAAATAGTAGAAGAAAGAGATGTGCTATGTCATTCTCACTGAATATGACATATGCACCTAGTTCTCCTTCTTAAGCTCCATCTACTGTTCCTTCTTCCTCTTCTCTCTTTCTCACTTAGAATTGTGAGTTATACGACTGATGAATTCTAATCACACTAAAAGAATCCTAACTCAATATGACAATAAGTACACATAAGAAGCCTTTACAAAATGGAAGACACCCAAAATAGAACTTATAGTTTTAGCAAGTTAACAATAATAAAAAAATTATTAAAATTTTTGGGTGAAATTATCTCAATAATAATTCTAGAACTCTCTAAAAATTTAAAACTCTTCTAATTGTCAATAAAAATACATGTCAAATTCAAATATAATAATAATTTGGATAAATAATAATTATATTTAGTTAATTAAAATAATAAATTCAATTAATAAAAACATTATAATAAAATAAAAAAATAAACTAATACTACTAAAATAAGTATACTAATAAATCCAATAAAAATAATAAAGAAAGGGGTGGGTTCCACATGCCATTAAATATAAGAATTACGTAGTACCAAACAAATATAAAAATTATTATTATTATAAAAAAAAAAAAAAAAGTGTATGTGTTTTATATTTTTCTTCTCTCTTTACTTTCCCTGTGGATGAGATCCTACATATACACTCTTCTTTCTTCTTCATCTCCTTATCTCTCTTCTTTCTTGTATTGTATACAGAACTTTTCATGGACATCATCAAAGCATACTATATGAACATCCTTCTTTGGGGTAAAAAATGAAGCTATGAAAACTCAACCTGAGTCATCTTCCACATTGTGATCACACTCTTTCCAACAGGACTCAACCTACAAAGAATAAAGATATCTTAAGAGTTAAAGTATGCCCCACATATACGTATACTGATATGTCCTAATGCAAGTACAGATCATTTAAACTGCAAGTACCGATGACCACCGAGATCATTAATTATTTTTTTTTTCAGTTTACAACTAGCATTTAGAGATGAAAGACAGGACATGCAACTCCAAGATTAAGGGCTACCTTTGGCAACTTTCACAACAGGCTAGGGTTACCTTTGGCAAGATTAAGGGCTGCAGCATACATTATTTTATTGATGTGTTTACAAATATATATATATAGATATACACTTATTAGATACCTTCACAGACAAAACTGTGCTTGGTTCTAGAGCTAACCAAAGCAATGAAAAATCGGATTTTATGAAGCCAGATAGAGAGAAAAGTTATCTGATCAAGAAGTATGAAATATCATTAACAGTAGACATGAAGTACAAGGATAAAAGTATAAATTTTTTCAAGTTCAAGAACGCACAGACTCGAAGAATTCTTCAATCATTTTCACAGGAATATCTTCAGCTTCTGGATCAATCTGGTCCCACGGATCATCCTGTCCAAGAAGCAGCAAAATGAAAGGTTGCCTTGGAACTTTATAATTTTTGATGCCGAAAAGAGAGCTTTCATATTCATATTATATATACATATGTATGTTATAGTGTATAGTACTAAACTATATACTACTTTAGTATATAATTTAGATGTATACAAATATATGTCCTACTTCATGTGTTTGAATTGCTAGTATTGATGACCAAGATCTTACATTTTTTAACTAACAAATAGCATTTAGAGATTAAAACCAGCATATGTAACCACAAGAAATTCTGAGAGTAAAACAGAGGCAAAACAATAAAAAGTTGAAGGATTTCCGGGAATATAGCAGCCCCGATTATAAGAGGACATGGCTACAATTAGACGTCTCAAATGTTGACAGTGATTCCTGATCAGACAATAAAGACATCAAAAAAAAAAAAAAATAACAATCTGGATGACTTCATAATACAAAGCTACTGTTGGTAAAAATCATCAAACGGCCCTGATCAAACGATTCATCAGCTTCATTCCCAACTAGCCAACCATTAGGAGTATGACTGACTTTACTGATGTTTCAAAGGGCCAGAGGTTTAATTCTGTAACCATAATTCAATGGTGTCATTGTCATTTGCTGGTAACTAAAATAAAATTGTCCTGACATGTGTTGGTTCCGCGTGCCAATTGAACCAATTAGTGCGACCATGATAAAACTTTCTCTAGTGGCCATGGCTAATTAACTTTAGCAAAGCAATGACAAAAAAAGGTTTTATGAAGCCAGTTCTGAAGAAAAACAACAAATAGAAAGCAAAGTTATCTAATCAAGAAAAATAAAATACCCTTAACAGTAGGCATGAAGAACAAGATAAAATCTTTAAGTTTAAGAACGCACAGATTCAAGGACATCATCAAGAAATTATTCGAGAACATCTTCAAGCCTCTCTGGTTTATCTTCCTGTTCAAGAAGTGGCAAAATGAAGGGTTAAGAAAATCCTAAAGTATGAAAACCCCAAAAGGTTAAGAATTTCCTCAAATGCATTGAACATATTAAAATGTGTTAGATAAAAAATCTGAAAATAAAAGAAGAAATTTTTTTTCTCAATCATGTGTGATGGAATTTGTTCCTCAAGGGATAGGATTGTAAACGAGCTGAGCCAAGACGAGCTTTGACCAGTTCAGCTCGGGCTCATAAACCTTGAGCAAGGCTCATGCCCGGCTCGCAAAAAAAATTTGTTTGATCCAAAAGCATTAGTATTATCATTGAAGATTATTATTGTATACAATATAATATATTAACAAGTATGTTTAATATTTATACATAAAATATGATAGCAGAATATGATGGAGAACCAGGTAAACCTTAATGGACCAATTGATATAACATGACATTGAAAATTCTGCCAAGGAAAGTAAATGACAATAAAGAATTTAGAGCAGGCAAAAAGCTATTAATCTTCACCTGAAATTTGCAGTATTCTATTAAGAAATCAAGCTATTGATCAAAGACAGATCAATATTTCATTGAAGGCCTTGAATGTCTAAAGCCAATCACTATATCAGTTATACTAAATGGTCTTAGAATCACGAATATCCTCTAAACTGTTATAAATCATGGGATTCCTCACTATGGCTAATCACCATACAATCATCTCAAATAAAGATCCATGTCGCAGTTACTACAGAAACCTCAAAACTACTAAGAAGATCAATACAGCAACAAAGGTTCCAATGGCTGTCAAAAATCAAATACCAACAGAAAAAAATGTCTAATTTACACTTCTAACTTGCAAATTAAAAGTTAAACAACTAACACCACTCAAGAAAACATGTAAAAGAAAAAAGATTGAAAAAATAACCAAGAAAACTCCTCATCTTCTTCCCATTTCACAACCAACAATCTATACTCAACCTAGTGACAGAACCGTCCTAACTACTGAACAATCCTCTGAAGCAAATCATTTTAGAAGCAAATCATTTTAGCCTTTAACTTTCCACAGCAAGTATCATAGCAGCAGTTAATTTCACAAGGCCTAATCCAAGATCCAAGGCCCCCTTCCAATGTTGATTCACACAATAAAATTTTTCCAAGAAGATTATAAAATAATGACCTAAAGACAACTCTGAGACTTCTAATCCATAAGGCCTAATCCAGACAACTCTATAGTCTGTAGACAAAACAGAACTTGAGAGAAAGAAATGTAAACTTTGTAAATAGATACATTTTTAGAAACTGTGGGGCCATATAGAGATTGGGTTTTTGACAGAAATTGTGTAATTCTAGTTGTGCTTTATGTCTTGTTAGTTGGGACTATATATAAGCTCGGCCGGGCACACCAAAATGGGTTTTCAAGGTCAAAGACTAAAGTACTTTAACCACAAAAGATACGGGTTGGGTCTGGACCTTAGACCCTTAGTAAGCAACCTGTCATTAAAAAGCAAGTCTAGAACTTTTTATAGACTGTAGAACAGTAGAAGTGGCAGTCTATGACCCGATCCGTATCCACTCAAGCTGGTGGTGATATTACCCATGAGTCCATTTTGAGTTATAGGGGCCCATCAGATCATCATACCTAGTTAAATAAAAAGACTAGGGACTGAAGCTTAAGAATTAATCCACTAATAAAGGCTTAAGAATCCACTGGAGACAGAGAGATTAAGTATGTCAAATATCATCTTGATCAAATGATTCTTGTCAATAAATTTTATTTAGTTTCCTTTTGAAACTAATGAAAAGCTTGGGTGAAAGTTATGAAATAATACTCCAATTAGATAGCTGAAAGTCATTAATCATTTTTTTTTCATGG
>JAUPMG010000013.1:7573927-7587040 GCA_031762675.1 Pachysandra terminalis | reverse complement strand
AATACTCCAAGAACACTCTTGCTCCTTTATAACCAATACATTACTGACCTAGACCTTTATATTCCAGGCCACCAAATAGATATTTGGACACTGTTTTCATTAGCTTTAACATCGTCAGCAAGCATTCTCCGGAAATCCAACCTTCTCCCAGACTCCCACTCCCAACTGAGAAGCGGCTACCCTTACAAATAGGTCAGTTACACTAGCAATGGCTTTCCATAATCTAACCCTGTAGGGACCTCTACAAGGAACTGGTATCCATTTTACCTGGAAACTCCTAACATAGCAACAATTACCCTCCCTTATTAACTATCCCTCTCCTTTCCTCTCAGCTGCCTTAGAAAAGAGTCTCTTCATATGCAGATTCTCTACAAAGGTATTAAATTTGAGTTTGATACTTCAGTTCAAGTCCCTTTGCATTCAAGCTTCTACTGAGATCATTACTGATCCCTTTGAAATTGATATTAGTTTAGTTTAATCTCTCTGTCTTCTTTTCTACATAATACCTCTACAAGATGGAAAGGATGTCACTCTCATTGTTTCATTTAAGATTTCAAGCTTCCCATTGGGCCATTGCTCACTACTACTACCATGATTTTACTGTATTTGCTTATATTATTTCTCTTTAGTGAAAGATCTATCTCTCTTACTGTTGATATATAAGATAAGGTTCGTTATTTTGTTATATTAATCTTTAGTATTTTACTAGACAAACCAAGTTCTGGTAAACCGTGTACAAACATGCATCGGAATTACCTTTTTGTGTGTCTTTTGTCCTGCTTCTTCTAGTCTGCATCTTCTCCTCTCCAGTGTATTTTGTTTCGCAAATTTTTTTTGTGGATATAATATATCTAAACTCTTGATATTTATCTCCTTTGTCTCATATTGACTTTCCATAGTTAATTTGCTTAACTGACTAGAATAGGGTAATTCTCTAACACAAAAAGTATGAAAATCTAATAAAATCATTTAAGTTCTTAGAAAAAGGACAGTAATAAGATGTTCAGTTCTGCATCAATAAAGTAAGTTGTTTAAGGTGGTCTTCCGGAATGTAGAAAGAAAGTGTTTCAAAGCCTAGGTAAAGACAAGGAGGTATCGTTGTGCTTGATATTGTTAATTGATGGCCCGAAGAAGCACAATAAGTCCTATCTTTCTTTTTCCTGTGACTGTTACATTCTTAATAGTTCCTCTTATACAAGGAGTTTGCCTCAGTTCATTATTTAACTAACTAATATTAACTAATAGATTTATGGGTACCTATTCGGGAAAAAAAAACTCTCAAAATTAGGGATATGAAATCATAGTTTAATGGCTTTTTCCAATTAACATTCCGCATGATTTTTTATTCTCTTTTAGGCAAGAGACGTCCGTGGAGGGCTTTTCTTTTATATGGTCCACCTGGAACAGGCAAGTCATACTTAGCCAAAGCTGTGGCAACAGAAGCTGATTCGACCTTTTTCAGGTAAGCTTATCCATCAACTACATTTGAAGAAAAATCTAATCATTAATTATAATGTCGGATACAGTTCTAGTGTTGTTTTTTTTTTTGATTGTTGCTTTTGAAAGTATAGTTACTTCCATTCTTGCTTATATCAAGTATCTGGGCCACAGTACCTTAGTCTGGACTCTGGACTGAGATTTAATTTTTTTTTTTTTTTGATGAATAATGACCAGAAAAATATTGATGAAAAGAGAAATAAGAATGTACACAAGATCCCCCCTGTTAACTGAAGTGAGCTGGGAAATAAAGGAAAATGCAAACATATAAGCATCGACCGATAAGCAAGGACAAAACTAACATCCCATTACCAATCATCTTCCATCCAGAAACATATATCCAGTGGGAATGCTGAGAAAGGCCACATCTATTCCCACACCATCTTTTGGGAGACTATCCGCAAACACATTAGCACGTGAGTAAAGGAGATCAAGGTTGTTAAAACCTCTAGGCAAAGCTAGGTGATGGATCTGGCCATAGATTATTGCTTAGGCAATTAGGTGGTCGTTCAGGCAACGAGCTCTAAAGCATTCCAAAGTAATATAGCATGATCAATGTGGCATGTTTCCTACTAATTTAGCATAATACAGTGAGCAATAATATATTAAGTATGAGTAACTTAGAATGAGATGAATTCCAATTAAAAATATAGTTAAAAATTAAAAAACCTGATTCGATTAATAAATCATAAAATAGCTAGCAAGTATTCAAGGTTACTAGCATGTTATTGTGTTATGGGAATGCATGTGATTGTAGTGCTTACAAATCAAAGGAACATATTGATTAGTTACAATAATCATTAAAAAGTCATGACTAGAAATCAATTAAATATCAGATAAAAAAATACAAAATCCATTATCATAGTAACAAAAATAACAAGAGAGACTGAAATTAGGGGTTCTTTTCTTATTATTTTTCAAATGTGACTTTTTGAATTTTTAAAGTAGAAAAGTTAATAACGGATGAAAAGCTCTTTTGGTAATGTGCAACTAGAAATGACTTTTGAAAAAAGTTAAAAAGTCATCTTTCAACTTTTCCCGAAAAGTTTATAAAAATAACTTTCAAAAAGTTATGAAGTAACTTTTATTTTTTATCTTTTATAATATTAATTTTTTTAATGATTTATGATACTCACTAGCCTCCATTGTTCACCATTTCAACCACAACCATCCACTGTTCACAACTTACCCCCCCTATGCCATTGTTGTCCACCACTACCCTTCGTCCATCATCATCATTAACACTGTTACTATTTGCCACTATCCACCGACTTCCTCACCACCACCCACAACCGAATGCCATCACCATCGTCACGACGGTGACTAAATAGTTTTTTCTTCTTCACTTCTTTTATGTACTTCCTCCTCTCTACATAAATAGTTTTTTCTTCTTCTCCTTTTAAGTACTTCCTCTCTTTCTCTTATTTTTTACCTTTTCTGATTTGTTGCCTGAAGCCAAAAAAAAAGGCTGGATGGTACAGTCCGGTTCTTTTGGATTGGACCGGAAGCAGACCGGCCAGTACCAGTTTGGTCCACTGGTACCGGTAGTGCCTGGTCGGTACCCGATCCCAAGACAATAAACTATGGTTTCATCACCACCACCACCACCGCCACCCGCCACCATTATAGTTGTTGACCACCATATTGTCACAATGAATTCCAAATGTATATTACTTTACCAAATGTGTTTTTTGTTGAAACAATAGAAAAGTTGATAGCAAAAAGTAACTTTAAAAGCTAGTTGTTGACTTTCATAAAGTTACTTTTCAAAAGTTATACTAAATGAAGCCTAGGGGAAAGAAGATAGAAAGTTTAGGCTGTTTAGCCTCTTATACTAAATGGTAGTCCCGCCTCTTTGAATCTCGGACACTGAAAAACTTCTAGACTTGGGAGATTAAAAACCCAAGAGGCCACTATCAGCATGGTCGAATTATAATAGACTGAATAGTGCCTCTCACATCCACAAAGATCTTCATATTCCTTTCCCTTCAAATAGACCATAGGATAACATGAAAGAGAGTGATACATGATCCTCCCCTTCTCCTCCAAAGCATGAACCTCAATTGTAAAGAGAGTGGGAGAGGGTGGGAGTAAGCTTCCTATAAAAGTAAAAATAAAAATTCTCTAGGAAATTGTGATCAATGGTAGGATCATGAAACAATTGATTGAATTAATAGTTGTAATTAGTAGTAATTTATTACTATATAATTAAGTTATAATTTCTAACTGATAACTTCATAGATTGCTGCTTTCTAATATAAGTGACAGAGATAATAAGATTTAAAATATGGCAATTGATTAGTTTAGGCGGTTGCCTGGCCTAAATAATGCCTTGGTGGTCGCCAGGTTGCTGGGGTGGTTTCCTAGCTGTTTAGGCGGCTGCTTAGGCAATACTGGCCTTCAAAAAAATCCTTAGGTTCTTAGGCAACTTGCCTTTAGCAACATTGAACGAGATGTTCAACCAATTTGCCAAGTGGCGAGCCAAGCAAAAAAATATGTGCAAGTCTCCAAGAAAAATCTTGGGAGGAGACAAACCACGAAATCACTGATGAAGAGTCACCCTCTACTTCCAAAAAACGATTCATGCCTGCCAAGACTCTTGAAAACCTGCCACTTCGGTTCCAATCTTCGCCCCTAAGCGTATTCCCCTCCTTGGTTGACCCAAATAGGCTTGAAAAATCTGTCCTATGTTGTCTCTAAAAGTGCACCGAGCCTTGGGTTACTCAAGGAGGAGCCATCAAAATTGAGTTTGATGGTCCCCTCCTTAGGTCGGTTCCAAAATTGGGCTTAGTGCTACCCTAAGTAGAATTGTGATAAAAGAGGATATGCTGCAGCTAGATATCTATGTCTGCATGTGTTTAATGTTTAATAAATATGATCTCTCTTATGAACTTCAATTGTATTCCACGAATTTTACTAACAAATGGGTAAACAAAAATTCGTCAAGCAAGGAGAGGAGAGGAAAGAGCAATGGTAGTCCAGCCTCTTTGAATCTCGGAGACCGAAAAACTTCTAGACTTGGGAGATTAAAAACCCAAGAGGCCACTATCAGCATGGTCGGATTACAATAGACTGAATAGTGTCTCTCACATCCTCAAAGATCTTCATATTCCTTTCCCTTCAAATGGACCATAGGATAACATGAAAAGATAGTGGGAGAAGGTGGGATTAAGCTTCCTATAAAAGTAAAAATAAAAATTCTCTAGGAAATTGTGATCAATGTTAGGATCATGAAGGGAGGGAGAGGGCCTTACTTGGTAGGCTGGGCGCCTACTTCGTCACCTAGTCGAATGGAGTGGTATTGGGCTTTTATACGTAAACAATTGATTGAATTAATAGTTGTAATTTGTAGTAATTTATTACTATATAATTAAGTTATAATTTCTAACTGATAACTTCATAGAGTACTGCTTTTTAACATAAGTGACAGAGATAATAAGATTTAAAATTATGCAATTAATTAGTTTAGGCGGTTGCCTGGCCTAAATAATGCTTTGGTGGTCGCCAGGTTGCTGGGGTGGTTTCCAAGCTTTTTAAGTGGTTGCTTAGGCAATACTGGCCTTCCAAAAAATCCTTAGGTTCTTAGGCAACTGGTCTTTAGCAACATTGAACGAGATGTTCAACCAATTTGCCAAGTGGCAAGCCAAGCAAAAAAAAAATGTGCAAGTCTCCAAGAAAAATCTTGGGAGGAGACAAACCACGAAATCACTGATGAAGGGTCACCTTCTACCACCAAAAAATGATTCATGCCTGCCAAGTCTCTTGAAGACCTGCCACTACGGTGCAAATCTTCGCCCTAAGCGTATTCCCCTCCTTGATTGACCCAAATAAGCATGAAGAATCTGTCCTATGTTGTCTCTAAAAGTGCACCGAGCCTTGGGTTACTCAAGGAGGAACCATCAAAATTGAGTTTGATGGTCCCCTCCTTAGGTGGGTTCCAAAATTGGGCTTAGTGCTACCCTAAGTAGAATTGTGATAGAAGAGGAGATGCGGTAGCTAGATATCTATATCTGCATGTTTTTAATGTTTAATAAATACGACCTTTCTTATGAACTTCAATTGTATTCCACGAATTTTACTAACAAATGGGTAAACAAAAATTCGTCAAGCAAGGAAAGGAGAGGAGAGAGCAATGGTGGTCCAGCCTCTTTGAATCTCGGACACTAAAAAACTTCTAGACTTGGGAGATTAAAAACCCAAGAGGCCACTATCAGCATGGTCGAATTATAGTAGACTGAATAGTGCCTCTCACGTCCTCAAAGATCTTCATATTCCTTTACCTTCAAATGGACCATAGGATAACATGAAAGAGTGTGATACATGATCCTACCCTTCTCCTCCAAAACACGAACCTCCACTTGTCTAGAAGTAAACATATGATATGGTAGCACCAACTTTATATATCTCATACGGAAGAAAAACAATCCACAGTTCCACACCTCTCATAATTGCACAAAGAATGAAGAGTTTATCAATTATTTCACCCTGTCTCATAAACAATATACAAAATTGTAGAGTGTAATGGCCCAGACAAAAGCCTTGATTCTAGGTGGAACATGAGGAGTTCAAAGCTGACAGGTAGAGAAAGGAGCTGGTGCCTGGAGGATCATCCCTATTTCTATGGAGCGGGTGGAAGAAAAGCTAGCAGAAAACACACATTATGGATTGGGAATCTAAATACGGGAACCTGGTTGAATAGTTAATAAAGTCATTTTTTCGTAGGTTAAAGAGACGAGCTAACTCTGTCAAATCTTCCAGTCTAGGGTTCCATCTAAGATCCAAGTTCCATTCCAGGCCATCTGATGACCAAGAGAGAATTTCCGTGACAATTGTTTTCATCTGTATAGCTTCTTATTTTTCTTTGTCAATTGGCAACATACTTGGTTGGAATATTCGATCCCAGGAAACCATCATAAGGATGGTCAGAGGGGGGAACATCGACGACTGGGAAGCAGAGCCTAAGCGTAGAGAAGGGTTACTTGAATTGAAGCCTAGGAGAAGCATGCAGGCTAACCTATTCGATAGAAATGCATAGCCAAACCAACCCAGCTGGTCAATCTCTGATATTTGATCGGCGACCAAACCACCTATATTGACCTTCTTATTTTTAATTAGTAAATAGTTCCCCTCTGCTCATTTGACCACCAAAGATAGCTGAAAAAGTGTCTGTGTACTATTATTCCAAGTAATTTTACTGATCTGTTATTCCATATAAAACTTAAATAATCTTCAGTAAATGATGAATTTAGGTGCTGTTTGGGCGTCTATGCTTGTACATGACATGTGTGGTCTGTAATTTTTGACATACTTATAGATTTATAATATCACAACTTTACTTATCAAAAAAAAAAAAAAATTAGGTGCTGTTTTACTTTGCAGAAGTAGAGTTAAAAATAAACTTAGTTTGTGTTTATATGCTTCTATGTGGATAATCATCTTTAAATGCATATTATCAGGAGTGTCCAGATTCAATTACTTTCTAGAGTTTTGATTGGTTTTACCAAGTTGTGTGGTTGTACTTATCCAAGGTTCTAAATGTCGGCGACATGTCGCGAAATGTCGCTGACATGTCGCCTTTTTTGGCTTGGGAGACACGAAACATCAAGGGAAATTGCTGGAAGTCAATTTTCCCTGATGTCGGTGAAATGTCGCCGACATGTCGCTAAATGTCGGCGAAATGTCGCCACTTGAAGGGGAATTTGGGGGAAATGTTGATCATTTCGATTGACATTTCCCCACAGATGCTCCTCCATTTCTTTTCGCACAAAAACCAACAAAATTTATTTTATTGTTTCAACTTTCATCTAGATTTGTGTTTTTATACACAAATCTAGTGTGCTTTGGAGTAGTAGATTGAAGATTCAACGCGTGACTCGACACATTGAAGGTAAAACATGTATTTTTTGGTTTTGTTGAATGAATATTAACCCTTTACTTTATAATTTATGTTTTATGTGTTGTTTTCAACATATTCTGATGTTTTTTTAGTGTATTTAGTTATTATTTAGCCATAATCTAAGATTTAACTAAAAAAAATGTATTTGGCCAGACTCGGTGACATGGCCAGCGGCATCGACATTTAAAACCTTGTGCTTATCCACATTGATGTTAATAGTACACTCTCAGTGCTATTCCATGTACATCCTTCAACCATACCTCCATTATACACATATCTTGTAATACATGTATATCATCTCCAAACATATGTTTGGGTTGTATGTCATGCAAGGCACATCTCCCCTAATGTGAACTTCTGGCTTTGCAAGGGTGCTCTATTTTTTAATTGTTTCACTTGGTTCTATCTTGGTGTTTTTATATGGCTTTAAGCTGATAATGCGACAAATGATGAATGATTTCTTTCTTTTGGGCAGTGTTTCTTCATCAGACTTGGTTTCAAAGTGGATGGGTGAAAGTGAAAAGTTAGTTTCAAACCTATTCCAAATGGCTCGTGAAAGTGAACCTTCAATCATCTTCGTTGATGAAATAGATTCATTATGCGGCCAACGTGGTGAAGGCAATGAAAGTGAAGCTTCTCGACGTATAAAAACTGAGCTTCTTGTACAAATGCAGGTATTTATTCTACAATATGAAAATGGTAGTTAATCTATCTTTCCTTCTGTAACTATAATGGCATGATCTCACCACTTCGAAGTTTATAAAAGTGCCTGATAATTTATAATAGCAATGTTTTATCTTTTGGAGTGTAGTTGCAAAAGAAATTGCGTTGAAACATGGTGGCTGTATAATGTTAAGCATGCTTTGTGTACGAAATTTTCTAACAGAGCGGTCGTATAATGTTGACAATTTTAATGGAAGCAAGAAATCATATTGCAAAATAGTTTGCATGTTGAAGTAGAGTCTATTAAATAGTAGTTTTGAAATGTGGGCTGAGTTATTGGCTCTTCTCTCTGGAGTTAGGGATGCAGTTTGTATAGGTTTCAGCGAGGTGATGGTGGAGGGGGATTCAACGTCCGTAATCATCCTCCCATGAGGATGCCAAAATGACCAAGTAAATACAATTATCCAAATAAACCATCCTCCCATGAGGATGTCGAAGAAGTTAAATAATAATAATTACCAAATTGATCCCACGTGTTAATTACAACCCAAAGTTAAATAATTCAGATTCTCAAATGATGAAACTTCCATTTGCCCATGTCTCGATCCACCATGGAACCACCATCTTGAGCCTCTAGCTCTATTGCTGACCTGTAAAATGTTAAGCGTGAGCTCACTAGCTCGTAAGTATGGATCTATGTGGAATCCTTTCGGAAATGGATAGGATTCAGATCCACACTTGACAAGCATCAAGATAACAATATAGCTTTAATTATCAAAAAAAAAAAAAAAGCATTAAGATAACAATATAGCATGATACCAATAGATGAGTATGAGATGCAATGATATGCAAGTGGTTGGTTCAATTAGAGTGCAATGACACTTAGCTCATACGCATGATACTATGAAGCGCATATTTCTATACTCATGATCAGGCAAAATCAATAACCTAATCATGAGAAACCATTCTAGGTCTACCAATTCATGTAGAGATCAATCTAGCTCTCTTATCTCTTAAATCATACGAAATACATAAAAATCCATATATGAAGACTAAACTACAATGTATACATACATATACACACACACAACATCAGCATGATAATACCTCCTAATACATATTTTACTCAGGTTTAGGGTTATAGGTGAGGAGATATGTGGGTCCACCAAATATGAGTGGATTGGAGGATCACTTACTTGGTTTGTTGATTTTTGCGTTAATTTGCCGCTGAAACTCCATTACTATGCATTCTCTTTCTTTTTCCCAAGCTTTGGGCGAATTCCTAGTCTCCCAAAACTCCCTCTGTGGTTTCTCACTTTCCCTAGGATTTGAAACAACTATTTATATCTTCTCTATATAGTTGGGCTAGGGTCAATCTAGGATTTGGGCTTGGGTTTGACTAACCAATTGGTAATGGGTATATAGGTTGGGCTGGGTTGTTCTCAACCCGATCCAAACCTAAAAGAAGGGACTTTATGGTGTGTTTAGTCTAAGGTCCCTTGTTTGGTGTTCTAACCAATCACAGTCTTGTTTTATCCTTTCAAGGGTTCCTATTGGCCCACACTTATTCTAACTTTGTTTTAATTAGATAATTGAAGTTTCTGTTAATTCTTACTCCTTTAACTTCGGTTTTAGGTCGTATTAAATATTTCCTTCATCAAGCTTATGCTTTTTACCTTACTACCCTTATTGGTGATGTTAAATTGACTATTTTGCCCTTATATTAAATTAAAAAAATGGAGATGTTACAGTATTCTTCACAATATTTGTAATATGTCATAAATGTGTTAACGTATTGTCCATAAATGGTGATATTAATGAGGATGTTCCACATAGAATTAGAGCTAGATAGCTAAAGTGGAGAGGCGTTTTTAGAGTGTTATGTAATTGACGAGTTCCACTCAAGCTAAAAGGAAAATTTTACAGGATAGCTATTAGACCTGCTATGATATATGGAATATGGATCAGAATGTGGGGCTATAAAGAAAGCAAAAATACATAGGATGAGTATTGAGGATGTTGAGATTGGATGTGTGAAGACTAGGAAGGATAAGGTAAGGATATATCCAAGAGTAGCTAGTTGTTGCTCAAGTAGGAGATAAGATAAAGAAAAGTAGATTAAGATGGTTTAGGCATGTGAAGTGAAGACTTAGAGGGGTGCTTTTGAGAAGGTTCTAGGAGCTATACATTGAAGGATCTAAGAGGACGGGGAGAAGGTGAAAAAGAACCCAGATGAAGGATTCCAAAAGGATTTGGATACACACAGTCTAACTGAAGTTATAGTTTTTGATAGTTTACAGGATTCAGGTTGCCGACTCCAACTATTTGGGATAAGGTATTTGTTGTTGTTGTTGTCAAAAATGTTTTCGCATAATTATTTTCTGACCGTACTAAACTTTGGTGTTTGTTGCACATGCTTTACCTTGTATACTCATACTCTTTTAGCACATGTGCTGTCCACTCATATGAATTCTGGACTGATGAGTGCTCTCGAATGTATTTCTATCTCATGAGTTGCTCAAGTATTTGTTACTATGAACAATGGTGCTCAATTCATGGATCGTGCACATCCTTGGGAAATTTTTTTACTCCTAACATTTGGCATATAGAGCCCATCTTGTTAAGCTGTCCTGAATCCACTATCATTGCCCAGCTCTGTATTTAACTGAGATCATCTGGTCCGTATACCATTATGGTTTATGCATAGCAGAGCATCACCGAATCAGACATCCTCATGTTGAACATTCGGGTTTTTGCATTACAAATTGTCAATGAACTATCTTTCATTGTTGAGAGATGTTTTTGATAGTTCTTTTGTCAGCTTTATTTTATATTTGTGAAGGGAAATTGGCCCAAAAATTGGATTAGGGGTCATGTGAATTGCTAGAAGATCATTTTCTGCACTTCTTTTGATAAGCAATATTGATTTTTTTTTTTGTGTGCGTGTGTTGTTGTTGTTGTTGTTGTTGTTGAGTTTTTATAGCCAAATTAACATATTGCAAATAGTAATTTGTGAGGTGCTTACCTATGATCCAAGTCTGTTTCTGCAAAATTGTCTTGTGAGTCACCTGGCACGTTCATGGTTGGCCTTGAGTCTTCTGATTCACTGTCCATCCCACCTGCCAAAGTTCACAAGCAGGGGCAGAGTCAGGATTCTATTGTGTGGGGGGATTTGACAAAAAATCGGTTTTTGGTTTTCGGTTTGACAAAATTAATGCTAATTTCTATATTGTACATACACATGTATATATAAATAATATATATAATCTACTTTGGTTTTTTCGGTTTGGTTCGGTTTAGTTGAGGCCTTAATCGTAAATCGAACCAAATTAATTTGGTTTTTTGTTTTCTAAACCATAACCAAACTAAAATGAAATAGCATTAATTCGGTTTTTCGGTTTGGTTTGTTAGTGAGTAGGGGTGTCAATGGGTACCCGACAAACCCAATAGAACCGCATCCGGTTAAAAGGATTCGGTTCCGAGTTTATGGACTCGATTCATAATTGGGTTTGGTTCTGGTTCTAAAAAGGATGAACCCATTAAGAATCGGGTCTACATGGGTATACTCGACGGGTACCCATCGGGTATTGGGTCTCTTGGGTTTATTAAATCATTCATTAATTATTCTTTAAAGATAAAATATTTGAAGCTAAATAAAAGTTTAATTTATAATCTAAATAATTCATTAGTTAACTTGTTAACAATTAATAATTATAATATTAATTGATTAATCTAATCAACTAGACATTCATTTTATGTTATGGATGGTGTGTAATATGTGTTTGGTGCAAACATTCTATCTAAATGTAGATAAATATAAGTTTTTGGAATGAGATTGTTATCATGATAATCAAATAATATTAATATAGTGAAAATAAATACTTTGTTATATACATTAATATAATCAGGGTTTTAAATACCGGAACCGGTCGCCGGACTGGTTCTGTCCGGTTCCGGTCCAGATCGCCGGTACAGGAAAAAAAAAAAATTTTTAAATTTCAAAATTTCAGATCGCGCTGGACCGGGCGGCGGTATCGGTCGCCGGACCGGAGGGACCTGCGGAACCGGTCACCGGACCACCGGTCCATAACCCGGCGATACAAAGGCTTGTATTGCGGGTTGGAACCGGACCGGCCGGTACGGACCGGTATCGGCCGATCCTTGAAACCATGAATATAATAAGTATCGGGTATCCGTCCCTGTTAAGAACCCGTTTATTTTGTGGGTTCAGGTCTGAGACCAAGGGTGGCAACCTCAGACCAAGAACCGACAAGACCCGAAACCGTCCAATGTAATGGGATTCTGTTCTGGGACTTGCTAGACCCGTACCGAACCTGACCTGTTGACACGTAGCGAGGATACAAAAGTGAAAAAAATTATTGAGGGGGGGGCAACAAAAAAACTCTAGGGGGTGCAAAAACAAAATTTGACGGGCAATTTGTAAACATGTTAAAAAAGCAATTGCCAACTTTAAAATTTTTAAAACATTGAGGGGGGCAGTTGCCCCCTTTCACCCCTATGTAGCTTTGTCCATGCTCACAAGCTGTCATATTATGGGAACTGTGTTCAAAATGCAGGTGATACTATTTGAATTGAATGAGATCATAAATTCTAGCATGACCTTTAAATCTGGAGGCTTTTATGAAGTTGATGTCCATTTTACTTGAAACATAAAATTTGATGAACCTTTTTTTTTTTCTAATCTTTTTATCCTTACTTTTCCATGATTTTGAGAAGTAGAAAAGAAAAAAAAAAGGGAAGAAAAAGAATGATTTGTTCCTATTACCTAATTGCATTCTTGACGTGGTCATCTCCTTTTTCCTCAGGGTGTAGGGCACAATGATCAGAAAGTTCTTGTTCTTGCAGCCACAAATACTCCCTATGCTCTGGATCAGGTAAGAAGTATCTGACAGTAAAATAACCGGTATGCCTTCAGGTTGTGACTTATGATCTCTTACCATTTGAAGAACTGCCACATTAATTCCAATTGCAAGTAAATCACAGGCTATCCGGCGGCGGTTTGACAAGCGGATATACATTCCACTACCAGATTTGAA
>JAUPMG010000013.1:7544812-7564314 GCA_031762675.1 Pachysandra terminalis | reverse complement strand
AAAACTTGATGAAGGGTATTTTGGGCACTTTCTGTTTTCAGCTTAAAATTTGCCCCAAAGAATAAATAGTTTTAAAGCATCCTCCTATACCCTACAACAATTTGGTCAAGGGCTCAAAACATAATTGATCAAGTGTACACTCCCCAAACCCTAATTTTGCCTTCTTCTTTTTTTTTGGCCCTTGTTCCCTTGGTTTTTCTCACAAGTGCTGAATGCCACAAATAAGGAGATATTACAGTTTTTGGTTTGTCTCACAAGTACTGAATGTTGTAAATAAGAAGATCTACAGCATGAAGGAGGTACGTTGGATTGAACCGTAAGATTTTTTTCTCTTTTAAATCCAAATTAGATACTGCTTTGGCTTCTTTTTATTTATTAAATTCAAAGTGTTTGATGCATGATATATGTTTGTTAAAATAGCTACAAGTACTCATATATCTTTATTCCTTAGCATGTCTATACATCAATATACTCTAACAACAATACTAACTACTTGCTGAAACAAGTTGTTCGTAATTAACAATGTTAAACAATTAGCTTGAGGAAAGTATTAGAGAACTAACATATTTTTTTTTCTAAAACTTTGTGGGCAAGAAAGAGAAGATAGCGATTACGGTTGAATTTTTCCACTAGTCCACCTGCATCGTTATGATGGTGGTAATCAACAGCCCCTAGATGGTTACAATACCGTTCAGAAGCAGTGTGATGAGAATTGTGACGATGCTTTTTATAATTCAATAACTTGTATATCATATTTTCCATCAGCTGTTACTACCAAAGACATTTTTGATCAGGTATTGATCAGGTAACGTCTGTCTTAAGACTTGTTGGATTTTCTGATATTAGGTTATTACTATTAAAATGTCAGAAGTTGAAAATTGGTGTTGTGCGTCTGTTTACTATTTTTAATAAAGAATTGTGCTTCTGAAATTTATTTTGCAGGACGTTCTTTGGAAATATATCAATTTATCAGATTATTTATACCATTTTCTCGGGTTTCAAATTGTGAGAGAGTATAAAACATCATTGTGGCTTACAGTGGTAAGCCATGTATGCAAATCAATTGTCTTTGATAGAGAAGGATAAAGAATCTTTTGTTAACTGCTTGACAGCAATGCTTCTGAACTACTATTATTGAATATTTAATATTTCACGAAGTTGCAACATAATTATGCTATTGCTGTCAGTAATGGGTTTAAGTAAGAAGAATCAAGGAGAAGCGAGGTTATATATATCAATGACCCTAGAGTATAAAGATATATAAGAATGAAGTTGGAAACAAAAAAGTAGAAGCTGTTCTGTCTTATGAAAATCCATCTGTAGCATATTCTACTAGTGTTTTTTTTTTTTTTTTTTTTTTAATAGTAAGTTTTAGATAGTAGCTTCTCCGGATTTGATTGGAGTTCTTATTAAATCATAAGTATTTTACTTGTTATATAATCGATGTGTCTTATTTAACATTTCTAATAGATCATTGACACTGGATTAACTGAATGTTATAATTAAGTTTTTCACTCTTTTCTGCAACAGGTGAATTTAGTGTGTCGAGGAACCGGTGCAACAGGACTATATGGAAACTAAAATTTTGTTCCCTATGGTTCTACACCAGGTGATCTTAATGTTACTGTATTCCAGCAACAGTTCTGGGTGTTGTTCTTTATAATAATAAATTCTTCAAGAAAAAACAAATGACCATCCCAAATCACATATTCTTGGATGATGATGGAGAGGATGAATCGATTGTTCATCACACATTTAGATTGCATTATCTTCAAATGTCTAATATTGTGACTCAATTGTATGGAAAATTCACAGAAATACAATATCCAAACTATGTGTATCTCCATATCTATACTCTTATAAAAGAAGGAATAGATAAAACAAAATGTTTGTTGTTTGATATTAATTTCTTATTTTACCCTTTTCCTAGTTCAGCCTCCAATAACTTGCATATGGGTCATAAAAAAGGACATACATGTCAATATGAAAATAAGAAGGACATAATTGATAAATAAAATTCTTGATACACTTGCTTATAAAAACCAAGCTGACACCTCACCTGTCTACATTCTTCTCTTTTTGACTTTTTCGTTTTGAACCCTGAATTCAAACTAATTTGTCTACCTGCGTCACGACCCCCATTCAACTAAGATGCTTCTCTGCTTCACAACGATCCAACAGCTACGTGTCTTCATACACGTTTCTCTGTCGTTGACGAATACGTGTCAAATAGTAGTCTTTCCATGCAATATGATATATCGATGCTTGTCGTCTATACCAGAAAATTCTACTGTTACAGTTCTACCGTTAAACCTTTGTCGAGGAGTGAACTTCAGTTCTGCAATCACCGAAAAAAGTGGTAAGTTATTCCTTTGTTTATTTTCTATTACCTTAAAAAATAGCTGCTCTGAATCTCTTCTTCTTCTATCATTTTATACTTTCGAAAAATATAACTTTGTTCTTTGCTTTGTAATTGAGCCCACCACTTATTTGATGAAGGGCCTTAGTGTGTGTTCTATCAAATCTGCTCTTACAGCAGGTTAGATGGTTCACAACAAATAAAGAAAAAGCTTCAGTCCCACCTTACATGTATTGGACCCAGTCACACACACACACACATGGAACGATCCTTGTGTTAACTGATGAATCTTGATGATGACAATCTATTCTATAATTGGAAGTAATTTCACAACTTAGAATACTAATCAGATTAAGTACTTAAAGAAAAAAAGCTAAAGTTATGGGTAGTTGACCAGAATTGCTTTTTGTATTAAACATGACAAGATGCTAACCGCCCATCACCATTAGTAACCGTGAGACCCCTTCCCCTTTTAAAATCCATAAAAAAAACTATCACTATGTTAAGCTCAAGTGATAGAATTCACTTCAAGTCAATTATTCCATATTTGGAGAAACAATTGTGTGCTTGAGTTATCTGAAAATGATGACATTATACTAAAACATATCTCAATTACAGAGGCATTAGTGAAACTGTTATATGTGGATTGGTATGTTAAAGGTGGATATTGCACAAGTGTCACTTTGATAAACAAATCAAGTCAGTAGTTCAAGTGATAGGATTCACTTTAAGTCAATGCTTCCATATTTGGAGAAATAATTGTGTGCATGAGTTATCTGAAAATAATGACTTTGTACTAAAACATATCTCAATTACAGAGGCATTGGTGAAACTGTTATATGTGGACTTGTATGTTAAAGGTGGATATTGCAAAAGTGTCACTATGATAAACAAATCAAGTCAGTTTGAATCTCATAATTAAATGAAAAATGTCTCATGATTGAAAGATACAATGAATCAAATAAAACAAATTCATTAAAACTATGGTTTTGTTATGAATTTCGGTTCACTCGGAAATTGATTTAAGAATTTTGAAGCATAAATTTCGATATGTATATGTTCTATGTTATAAAATAGGAGATTCGCTTATAAGAATCAAATGGTTGGAATCTTGTTAGATTCGTTTTGTCGATAACTTGATTCAAGGTTCCCATCTTTGGTGCACTAACAATTTGTTCAATAGACTACTATTAGAATTATGATAACTTGATTTTTTATTTCTGATTAATTATGTTGTAATTGTAATTATTAAAATTATGAGCCAATTCATTTGTTTTTATGTTTAGCATATATAGTTATTGTATTATGGTTTCTATATATTTACGTGGAGCTTTTTCAGTCCCTGTTGCTTAACCATTTCTTCTCTAATCTCTTTGCATCATTTACTGTTACTAGGTACAGCTGGTCAAACTATTGAAAGTTTTACTGCAAATCAGGTTTATTTTATATAATGTCATCTACTTCACTATTTTTTATGCCTACAGTTTTTTATTACATTTCACATAATCATAGTACAAAGTCTATTCTCCTATGCAGAATATCAAATCTCTTTTATATATTTTTATGTATAACTTTTCGTAACTAATGAGATGAATATTTTCTTATATTCCATATAGCTTAACATTCTATTTTTAAACTTTTTCATAAGTTGTTGTTATCTATTATTAATTTTTTTTCTTGCCAAGTCAAAACCATTGGTATTCAATTTATAATGCATCTACGATAGATTAGTTGTTGTTTTATTTCAATTCTTGTTAATCTATCTCTTTTACATATGTATAATACTTGAAGTACTTTCATGTACATGCTTTGTTATCCTTTCACAATTCATTATGTTTCAGTCAAAATCGTATATACAAAGTGATAATGATAATATATATATATATATATATATATATATATATATATATGATTATTTATTTATTTATTTATTTTTATTTGTAGATAAAATGAAATCGGAAACATCAAAGAAAGCAAAGAATTGGTATGCATTATTATCTCAAGAAAAGAAACAACTTCTCCTCTTGAGAAAATCAGAAAATTATCTGAAAAATAAGAAAAATTTACAATCAAAGTATTTAACTGCAAAAGGGAATTCATGCATCGTAGAGAAATCACAAACATTGACGAAAAGAAAAAATTGGTACACATCATTGTCTCAAAAGAAAAAATAACAACTACTAATTAAGAAGCGAGGAGTATGCTCAAAAAAGAAGCAAAACTTCATTCAATAGATGCAGTTGAAGAGGGAAATACACGTTCAGTTGCAGCTATAAATGCAACATCTTACCATACTGCAACATCTTACCATACATATGAAGTTGGTATGATAAATTAATTCAGCTTTTACATTCATAAATCTTGAGACAAATCTTATAACTATCATATACATGTTCATCCACAACAACACAAAGTATAAATACAAACACAAGAAACGTCAATTGTACTCGTAGAAACAACGAAGTGAATATACAAGTTTCTAAAGAAAACTGGTCTTCAACCTTATCAAAAACTAAAATGCAAGATATGCATGAAAAAAAAAAAAGAGAGAAGCTTATACAAAAATATTATGAGAAATCAAGAAAAAGTACAAACAGAATACCTGTAGTGACCCTGACCCTACTATTTATTGAATGATTAAATCATATTTAATCATCTCAATAGAGCATAGGATTTAAATGAAAGAGAATTGGTTGAATCAAATTATTTTGTGATTGGAAAGAAATAGTGGGTAACTTATGTAATTTGATGAATTTTCAGGAGATTTGGACTTGGGCCCTATAAGATGAGTCAAACTAGGCTTTGGGCTGATCATATGGCCCATGTAATGGAGGTAAGGACCCTTTAGTAAATTTAGCTGATTTGAATTCAACATTGTGTAGAGGAAAAGCTTCCCACTAACACATTCACCTTCCTAATAGAGTCGTGTATGAGAAAAATGGCCATCTTGGCAGTGCATGACCAAAAGAGAAAGGTGGGAAGAGAAGATTTCAGGTTTTGCTGAAGAAGAAAAAAGGAGAAAGAAGAAAATGAGAAGGGAGAAGAAAGGCTAAGGAAAGAGAATTCTTGAGAAATGGTGATTTCATTGCTAGAAATTTGCAGAAAAAGCTTGGAACATGAGGTAGGGATCTTCCGGAATTTCTTAAGGTAGTTGTTTTTATATGATTATAATGATTCTCTAGGATTAAGCTTCTAGATCTCTTAATGTTGCATGTTGATGTGCAATCAATCCATGCTTATATTGAGTTTATCCTTTGATATGAAGATATGAATTATTTGTTTTGAATCATGAAGTTTAGGTTGGATCTCACATGTAAATCCTAGTTTAAATCTTAGGTTTTGTATGCAATAAGATGAATTGATGTTAAGTAATATAAATCTATGTTTTGTGTGTTTAAAAGTGTGAAATTTTGATTGGGAAAGGTTGGGCTCGAAGCCCTATGAAAATTGTAAAAATTCTCGCTGAGAAGGACCTTGACAGGTCGTTCAGTAGCTACCAAACCACCTACCGAGAGGTCCAAACTCTCTGCCTCTCCTACCGGAGCTCGGCATCTACCGAAGATCCTTGGTAAATAACTCGGCAACTACCGAGCCCTAATAAGGGTGATTTTTGGTGGACACCTTGGTTTTAGTGATATTAAGTTGTATGTGGTGTAGTCTTTTGTGTAAAATGAGTATATGTGATTTTGTGCAACTGAAGGTGCTACTTGCCCCAGTTTACAATATGTCATGACTAGGTAAGAAATGCTATGAGGTTTGATAAATTTCTAGGGTGTCATGACATGTTATAAAAGTATGTTGAATGATGTTAGAATGGGTGAAAGTCTAAGCATAATAATTATTTGAAATGTGGTGTGTGTGGGTTTCATATAAGCCTATGAACTGTGAAATGTGACATGAACTGGGATATAACATGAATTGTGATATGTGACTTGAATTGTGATGAATAGAGGTTTAAATTTTATGAGACTTTCCCTGTATGTAGTATGCTTTGTTGAACCACAGGTTAGTTGAATGGTTTGGCTGCATGCATGGTTTGGATCCGAAGGTCATTCCTTCGGGAATCCTCGAGATCATATATCTCGGATTCGGGGTGTGACAATACCCCAATACAGATCTTATGAAAACTAAAAAATAAGCAAATTATTGATGTAACAATGATTGATTCATCTTCAATATTAAATGAAAATAACATATGTAGTAATAAGAGAATTGTTAGAGGAAGAAGAACTTCTATTGATAATGCATACTCAAAAAATAAGAAAATAGTAGATGAAAAAATTGCTTCAGAAGGTTCAAAATTATTAGATTTACCTCATTGTCCATATTGCAGCACACAAAGATTTTCTCATGAAGTAAATGGATGTTGTTGTGTTGAAGAACAAATATCACTAGCTTCAAATGATGTTTCAAACGAACTTTATCGATTATACATCAATGGATGATAATACAAAAGAATTTAAACAATATGTTGGAGCATACAATAATCAATTTGCTTTTACATCTCTTGGTATATATTATGACAGAAATTTAGCTAGAAGAAATAAAGGAATTTACACTTTAAAAGTACAAGGTCAAATTTATCATTATATAAATGACTTTATACCAGGAGATAATCATCCGAAATATTTACAAGTGTATTTTTATGATAGTGAACATGAAGTTGAAAATAGATTGTATCATTTTTCCTAGTTCAAAGAAGATATAATTAAAAAGTTAATGGATATTACCATGGAATATCCATATAGTCATTTATTTCAGAGTTTGAAGAATATTGATATTTCTGAAAATAGTCGAATTATAATAAAATGTCATACTGGTTTAGATCAATGAGTTTATAATCTACCATTAGTTTCACAAGTTGCTGGAATTTGGATTGATAACAACTATTCTGATGAGAAATGCAACCGTGATATAATTGTTTATGGACATTCTGGAGGAAGTCATAAAATACAATATTATTATGGATGCTATGATCCTTTATAATATCCTTTGTTGTTCCCTTATGGTGACACCAGATGGCACAAAGGAATTTCAAAACTACAAAAGAAAAGAAATGAACGTGACAATCCACATCTTAATACATGAATTCAAAACAACTATCATATTATTAGAAAAAGAATCACAAAGTAAATGTAATTTATAGCAAATGATGTCTTAGATATATGTGTGTAGAATAGGAGATCTTTTGTTAGAAAATATTTAAAAGATGAATATAAATTATTATATTTTAATACTTATATTTTTTCCTTTCTTGTTTCAGTATCCGAAAGAAAATGCAACAAAAACAAAGACATTTCATGTAGACAATACTATTGTTATAAATTACAAATCCAATCTCGTAAAGATACAATTCTTCTTCACACTGGTCGTCTTTTCCAACAATGCGTAGTTGACATGTATATAAAAATTGAAAGCTCTCATTTAGACTACTTTCGTATTCACCAAGATGACGTTTGTGCCGACTTATATCAAGGAATAGTGGATAGCATCTTCACAGGTGAAACCCAAGCTTCTAAAATCGGAAAAAATAATTGTATTACCATCTTCATATATTGGAGGACCAAGAGATATGAGAAAACGGTATTTAGATGCAATGGCTTTAGTCCAAAAAGCTCTTGAGTTAAAGTAGAGTTTAAGAATAGTTTTGCCATTAGTATGATCAGAATGCTTCTGATCTGTGTTCTTATTATCTGATTTATCTTTTCAACAGGTGGGACAAATCTGTGTTGTGGATAGTAACTATGATGTAGGGCTACATTGCCATACGTGCATCGCAAACGGAAATACTCGACGAAAGTGTACCCGGATCCAACTGTTGATCCCTACATCAAAGGTATCAACCCCATATTGGGTTTTCATGCTCTCCCGAACCAGAGGATTGAGGAAATTGAACTTGATTTTCTATTTGTAGGATGCCAAAGTCCATCAATTTGCCTTTCTTGAGTTCTTTTAGATACAAAAATATAACATACATACCGTGAGTGACTAATCTTCATTCATAAAGTTTTCAGTTCTTTTTATTTTAATTTTTTTTCTTAATGGGATTAAATTGTACAAATAGATGTGGCATCACAGACAATCATACCACTGGTTGAATACAATAGAGTTCTGTATTTTCATGGACATCTTTTGCCCTATGCAAGCAGTATAGAAGTAAATAATTCTCCATAATCTTCATGTAACGGTCATCTCCAAAAGCTGTAGATTCTCGGTGTATCTCCATATCTCACAGCTCATGTAACGTCTCCATATCTCAAAGCTCATGTAACGGTCGTCTGGTGTATCTCCATTGAAACTGTTACCTTATTTGTAGGATTCTTATTCACTTCCTATTTTTTCTCTCATTGTAATTCCTGTATATACATAATGTAAATCAATACAAATACCATCTTTCATTAAACCTTTTATAGTATCAAAGCAGAACGCTCCCACGAGCACCTAGATTCACCCCTTGCCGCCATGGCTGAAGCTTCCTCTTAAACAGATTCTGCTCCTATTCCCACTAACACTGCTATTGCAGCACCAAATCAATTGATTGCAATCAATGCCGCACCACAACTGCCCCTCAAACTCACGCCAATGAACTACCTGACTTGGCGTGCTCAGTTCAATGCCCTTCTCATAGGATACGATCTAATGCGCTATGTGGATGGATCACATCCGCAACCTCCCAAAACCATATATGATAAACCCAATCCTGATTATCTTCCATGGCTTTGCCAAGACCAGCTGCTGCTGCACTCCATTATTACTTATGTTTCCGAACAGATCATGCCGCTCATTGCTTCGGCAAAAACCTCCCATACGGCATGAGAGAAACTCAGAACCCTTTATGCAAATCGCTTCTGATCCAGAGTTATGGGCCTTAAGGAACGACTTACATCTACCACCTGTGGCAGATTTAGTAATGCTGTAGAAATAGGGGAAATATTGAATGTTTTTGTGCAGGTTTACTTACAAGTTTCGTAATCTTGTAGAAATAAGGAAAATATTTTTTTTTTTAAAAATACAGGTCTTTAACGGCGGTCTATTAGGACCGCCATGAAGTCATATATTTATCGGCGGTCCAGATCGTCAATAATGGCCTATTTAACCGCTGTATCAATCCATGTTTACCAGCGGTTTAGGACAGCGAAAAACTAATTAACGGTGGTCTAGAACAACAGAGAATGACAACTTAAACCGCTGTATTAATCCATGTTTACCAGCAGTTCTAGATCGTTGAGAATGAAAAGATAAATAACGGCGGTTCAGATGGACCGCTGTTAGGACCATGCTGTCAATGGTAAGCCATTTGTCGGGGATCATCTAGACTGCTTAGAAATGTATTAATGGCGGTCCGGTGACTTTTCCCAATGGTTTTGGATCGTCGAAAAAATCCCTGATTTTGTAGTGACAGGGTGACTAGTATAGAAGCATCAAAAGGAGGCTCACATAGCTATTGTACATGTGAGATACACAGTATCATGTGTATCTCACCTACATATGGAAGTTGTAGATTTGAAGAAGATTTGCATTGATTTGGAAGATAGAGATATGATTAGATTTTCATATAATAGATTGATTTAGTTTCTAATCATATCTCTATCTTCCAAATCAATACAAATCTTCTTCTAATCTTCATCAAATCTAGAACTTTCATATGTAGGTGAGATACACATGAGACTGTGCATCTCACATGTACAATAGCTATATGAGCCTCCTTTTGATGCTTTTATACTCCCCTCAAACTCATGCGGATTTACAAATTTGTATGAGTTTGATTATGATAATTGTATTGAGGTTGTCGATCGCCAAATCGTCATTCTCTTGTCATTGTCATTATTAAAGTGTGTGAAGAGATAAGAATATGGGCCTCAATGGACTAGACCTTAATGGGTCAATAGAAGTGGTGGAACTAAATAGGTCAGAGCCTCGATTGGCCGCATAGGCCTCTTTGGACCTATAGCTCCATGAACTTGCCTATGATCTTGTCAAATGCCGTTAAAAGAGCCTCTTTGGGCTAAAATTAGATCTCATGATCTTTCGTTTGGTCTTGCCAAAAGGGATCACGGATCTTTGTAGATCAAACATGCCTTTTTTTTTTTTTGCCATGCTAATACCTTTTTTCTTCTCTTTTTCTTTGTTGCGTATAAAATGGTTTTGGAAACCCTAATGTGAAACAATGGTAAAGAAGCATCTGTCTAACTTAAGCTTGATCCCAACTTATTGACTACAAGAAGACATGTATCGTTGTCGCCTAGAACCATTGCTGAATACGGAAGAATCTTCTCAGAGCTTGTTTATAGTTGGTCTCCTCCCAATGGACTTGAAATTGAAATTTATTGTGGTGCTTTAGTCATGGAATTGAACTGCTGACCACCACGACTAAATCAACTCCTAGGTGGCCCTCTCATCAAATAGAACTGCTTAGAATGAAAGCCTAATGGTACTAGGAAAGAAAAAAATTTAAAAAATAAATAAAAAATGAAGAAAGTGAAAGAAGATTCATACACGGTGTGAAGCAGTGCCCGACGAATGACAATGGTGTCGCCCATCAGAAAGTGGTGCCCGGTGGACAGCTACGGTACCGCTCGCCGGAAAAAGATGATCAAGGATCTCACACAACTTTGATTGTGTAGGGATCTGATACCATTAAAAGAAACTGGTTTATTGATAATTTCTAGGTGATTGCAAAAAGACTCCATGGGGAATTTAAATAGAAAAGAGACATAAAAGTAGAAACGAAATCAATCATCTAATGATATCTCTATCTTCCAAATCAATGCAAATCTTCTTTTAATCTTTATCAAATCTACAACTTCCATATGTAAGTGGGATAGACATGATACTGTGTATCTCACATGTACAATAGCTATGTGAACCTTTTCTCATCAAATATAGCATTTATCTATCCAAGATGCTCCCTTATCATTCATTTGGTGATGGTGGAATATGAGGTAGGCACTTATAGGGTTGTAAACGAGCCGAGTCGAGCTGAGCTTTGCCCTGCTTGGCTTGGGCTCATAAAATCAAGACAAGGCTCGGGCTCGATAAAAATTTTTGGGCTCAGGCTCGGCTCACGCTCGCTAGTTTTTTCAAGGCTCCGACTCGGCTTGCAAAAGCTCGGCTCGGGAAAAGCTCAGCTTGGGAAAATCTAAGTTCGATTCGACCCGTGAAAGACTGAACAAACTCTTTATCTTCTCTGTCTTCTACCTCTCGCTCTTGAGCCAGTTAGTAGTTCCAGTCGCCATTGTTGCTTGCATGTAAGCTTCTTCTTCACTAACGAAACTCGATCTAACTTCTAAACAAACTAAAGAATCAAACAAACAATCAAAGCTTAAACATTATTCCATCTCAGAAACCATTAATCTAAACCATCCTAAGCTTCAAACCATTAGAAATATTATTATTTTAGAAAGAATAATCGATCGAGTAAAGAAGAGATTACTTTATTATCCCATCTTTTTAGATCGAATCCCTGCTTGTAGTAGAAACAAATCGAGAACTCCAAATCTACTGAAATCTCTAATATAGCAAACTGAGATGAGAACAATATTAAAACTTTGAAACTCCTGAGCTCGTTGATCACCAGAAACTTCTAGAGAACAAATCTGATCCGAATATCTTTTTTCTTCTTTTTGAAGATCAGAGAACTTTAATCTCAACAGAGTTTCCAAATAACTAGCAAATAATCATCAAAAGCATCTCCATCTACGATAACAGATACTTAAAAAACCAGTTCAATTTAAAACGTAACCGATCAGAGAGAGAAAAGAGAGAGATCTGCCCTAAATTGGAAGAAACGAATAGAAGATAGAGAGTTTGTTTGGGTTAGTGAGAGAGAGAGAGAGAGAGAGAGAGAGAGAGAGAGGTAAAAGATAGAGGGAACAATATTGGAAATTGTTTTAGTACATCGTATATAATATATATATATATATATATTATACTACCGAGCCGAGCTTTAACCGAGCCGAGTCAACCTAAGCTTAGCTCAAACTTGTTAAAATAATGAGCCTATTTTTGGGCTCGGGCTTGGCTCACGAGCCTAAATAGTGAGCTCAAGCTCGGCTCATGCAAGAAGAGCCTAAGCTCGAGCCCAGCTAGCTCGGCTCATTTACACCCCTAGGCATTGAGAATAGGCCTGTTAACGGGTCGGATAGGGATTGAATCAGAACTGATCCGAATCCGATAGTGAAATCCGGAAATTCGAATCCGATTCAAAATCCGATGGATTATGAAATAGATGATCCGAATTCAATCCGATAATGGAATCCGAATATTCGAATCCGATCCGATCCGATCCGATAACTTGTATGTGTATTTTTGATCTTTAGGTTTTAAATATTTAATATTATATTTAAAAATAATTTAGAGATAAAAACAAATGTCTAATGATATTTTTTAGGGCTTTATGTTATCTGTATATATATAATCGGATCACTATACATCCGAGTTCAATCCGAGTATATTTTTAATCGAATCTTGGATCATGAATCATATACCGAATCCGGATTTATCGGATCGAATCCAGATCATGATCTGATCCATTGACAGGCCTAGTCTGATAAGCTTAGTTGTGATGGTCTTCGGTAGTATTGTAAAGATTTACATGAAAGGTGTTTTAAGAAAAGGCAATGAAAAGATGTTTGAAGGTCATTTGGTAACATTCCAAAGTACAGGTTGGTGAATACCACGTGTTGCCTTTTTTTTTCTTCTTGGAAACATCTTAGCGAAGAATGGGTTTTAAGATCCCTAATAATTAGGAGTTCTTCATAGTTCAACCAATGAGGGTATCCCACTTAACAGGTTTGGATGGCTTTTTATTCCTTTTTAAGTAACTTTTTCCAAATGAAATCACTAGAAGTCAAGTGATCAGGCTGAAATTTGCATACTCGGTCTATACATTGGGACCCCGATCTGATAGTGATTTCAATGCTTTTCAAAATGTTTGTTAAACAGATCTCAAGTTCTTTTCAATAATGATTCAGAAAAAAAATTGAATCGCGCTTTGTATAGCTTGACTTGGCTCATACAACCTTGAATAAAGCTCAGACGATCGTCTTGTAAAATCTCAGCCCAGCTTGATCGAATTGTAATTGTTACATAAGTCCAAACCTGTCAAATACAAATCTATAAGGTCGATACATTTGACATCTGACACAAACGCACACAAAAAGAAACTACTAATTACAGTATTTTGTTTTAAAACTTAATAATGCTATTTTTCTTTTAAAAGTAATATAAAATTATAAATATATTTGATAATAAAATAAAAGAGTATAGCTTTAATCGAACTGAATCCATCCAACTCTGAACTTCACGATATTATTTTTGTTAGATTTAGGTAATGGGTCGATCCGCTTGGCTCTATACGTTACACATCCATGCTTGGTACGTGACCAAGTAGATCTTTGGACCCCCATCATTAATAGGATTAGGAGATAAGAGTCTTAAGTGGAGTTAGGTTGAGTTGAGTCTTCTATATATAGAAGACTTATACTCCATACCTAAAGTGCAACCTAGGAAACCTCTCTTCTTCTCTCTAAAGATTTGGTTTTTACTATTGAACTTCTTTTCTTCTCTTTAGTGATATTACTATTGAGATTCCCATACAAAGATCTCGTATATTTTAATGTGAGACGTTATCGAATCTAATTTGATAAAGATCTTTCGATCGTTGCAGATCCAGATTCATATCGAGGTACTTAATCCATATCATCTCTAACCTTCAGATTTGATTCATTAAGGATATAAATCTTTTTTCACGCTGGGGCTTAGTACAAGAACTTCTTACCCAAAAAAAAAAAATTAAAAAATTAATACAGGAACTTAATTATTAAACTCAAGCTTGATTTATGGAGTCAAACTTGAGCTTAATCACAGCCATATACCTCACTTAACCTTTGTTTCCTCCTTACATTGTTATCCTCCTCCTCAAGAATACTCTGTAACTGTACATCCTAAATCAAAACCGATCAATCTATATATGTCAGATCAGACGGATGATATTTAACCACGTAGAACCTTTTTATATTAACATCACCCCGTCAAAACGCGGCAACCAAACACGTCCTTGAATCCCGACAATCACGTAACGGTGATGGAACTGCGACCGGAAAATATTCTTCAACATAAAGCAAGAAATAATACCAAACTCAAGCTACCGTAGCTTTAACGACTTCCGAAAGGCAGATGGCAAAACAGTAAAAGAGTGGAACAAGTTAGTCCATTTATGTAAACACACCCTTATTTAACGCGTATGGAGAGAGAAAGATAAGAAAAGAAAAGCATTGGAATCTTCACAAAACCAGGGAAACCCAAAACCCACCTTTGGAGGTGGAATTAAGGATTCCGTGGTTTTAACTTTTATTAATGGTAATGAAAAAGGTTGGAATTTAATTTTTATTTCCAGCCTGTCTCAACTATTTTATTATTAAGAAATTATGATTATTTTCGTCTCCTTGTTTCTAATCGTTTACCATTCCCACAAATTTCTCTTTCGTTATATCTCTTTCTTCTCCTTTTCTTATTCTTTTCTATCGGTCGATTTTGGACTTTTATAGGGTGGTGAGAATATAGAAAGAGAAATCATATATAGGGAAAGGGAAAGAGAAACGAAACGAAAATCGTAGAGCTTTTCTTTCTCTTTTTCTCATCGCTGCGTCGTCTTCTTCTTCTTCGTATACGGATTGCAAATTTTTGTATTCGAATTCTTCAAACAGGTTAGATTTCGGGATCATAGGTCCTTAGATCTTTTCTGTTGTGTTCTTCACTATTGATTTATGGATATTTTCCTGCTCTCTCTCGATCTACTGATTTTCGTGCCCCGACCATTCAGGACGAGATCTTAACGCTGTACCTTGTATCGGTTTTTCCTGCCTTCTTCTCCGGTTATTTTACTTCAATTTTATCTTTGTTTTTTGTTTTATTTAAGATCGATTTCCCAGTTTTAAATCGAATTAAGTTTGTAAACCGATTTGCAGATTTTCTTCAATCTATTTTGTTTTTTCCTTATTCTTTTTTAAGCGTCGATCAGGTTCCTTGCGTATCTCTGACCTGTTGTTTTCGAAATCAATTTACAGAAGATCGTGATTTGGAGGTGAAGCTCCTTCTACTAAAACTTCCTACAATCGATCTATAATTAAAGATAATCTTCCAAAGACCTCAGAGAACGAACAGATCAGATAACATGGCGGAAGATCACAGATTCCAATCAGCAGAAGGCCATCATCTCTGCGCCAACAACTGTGGCTTCTTTGGTAGCCCTGCAACCCAAAATCTCTGCTCCAAATGCTACAGAGACTTCTGCCTCAAAGAAGACCAAGCCTCCTCTGCCAAATTTGCGGTCGAGAAATCCCTCGCCGCTCCCTCCTCCTCCTCCCTTCTTTCCCCCTTCTCCTTATCTCTTCCGGAATCCACAGACCCTCGCCTGACTCCGTCCACCGTCGCCACCGCTGCGGTGCCTTCGGAACCCTTACCGGCATCAGTGACATCGCAGCCGAACCGTTGCTCGACTTGCAGGAAACGGGTGAGACTGACCGGGTTCAAGTGCCGGTGCGGGACGACGTTCTGCGCGTTGCACCGTTACCCGGAACAGCACGGCTGCACGTTCGATTTCAAGGGGGCTGGGAGAGACGCTATCGCCAAGGCTAATCCCGTCGTCAAGGCCGAGAAGCTCCAGAAGATTTGATGTGCGGACGAGATTACTTCATTATGGATGGTTGTTGAACGGACGGCACGTCGTGGTTTTGCCAGCGGTGCGCCACGTTGTCCCGTCGGTAGATTGTGGGGAATGCTTTGGTGATTCCGGCATGTGTAAATCTGAATATATTTTCTTTTTTTAATATTATTATGTGGTTTGTTGAAGCGTTGTGGTTGTGCAATTCCGACGCCGTTTCCTTTCTGCTATGGTATCCATTGTATATTATAATAGTAATATTATAGGAGCGATTAAACTGTCACGTTACCACTTGACGCGCAAGTGGGAGCGTGGGTCTATTAGTAGCGATGGAATTTCACATGAAGGTGGTTTTGGGTTTCTCATGTTGGCCGTTGCTAGTTCGCACGTATCGTTTCCTTTCTGCCATGGTATCCACTTTATATTATAATAGTAATATTATAGTAGCGATTAAACTGCCACGTTATCACTTGACGCGCAAGTGGGAGCGTGGGCCTATTATTGGTCGTTGTTGGTTCACAATTCTCATTCTGTTTCCTTTCTGCTATGGTATCCAATATATATTATAATAGTAATATTTAAAACTAGTTGTTTGGAAAACGGTGTTCATTATTGTCATCTTTTCTCTTTAAATTTAAAAAAGGTCTTTATCTTGACTCGTTATTTGCCTTATCTCCATCATGCATTTTTTTTTATTTTGGCCCATTCTTTCTCATCCTGTTTCGATTCTTTGAGAAAAGAAAAATCAATGGTCTTCAATACTTTTTTTGATTCTATTTCTTTGACTTGGGCCGACCAGGGCATTGTCTTTCCTTTTGTCGACTTATTAGCTATTGGTCATTATTTCGTTGAAATGACTCCTTTGATTGTCGCTCTTCAACCTATCTTTCTTAAATACTTTGGAGAAGGTTTTCTTACTGATGCCTCCTCTCTTGATTGGCAGGCGTGGTTGGCCGAACGTTCCCTGCAGTTTTGGCCGAAGGCCAATATAGAGTGGGTAGCTTGGATCGACCACCTAACTCATTTCTTCGCTTCTCTTTGAAAATCAACAAGTATTTTTGAACTCATGCAATACTCCCGCTTCGAGCTTTCCATGGCACATTCTATGTTAGCGGCTTTGGCCTGCTTTTGGTCCCGTTCTACCAACTGTTTCCATCTGCCTGACCCATTCTATGTTAGCGGCTTTGGCCTGCTTTTGGTCCCGTTCTACCAACTGCTTCCATCTGCCTTGTGGCCCTATGAGCTCGACTATCCTTGACATTTGTGTCCTTACCGGTCTGCCACTGATTGGAGAATCTGTTGATGGCAACCTCCCTTCTTCAGACCTCTCCTTTGATAATTCTAATGCCCGAGTTGCATACGGTACCTTCATGTCTCGAGAGAAGAAGAAATCTTCCACCCCAGATGTACAAGAGCATTGCTCATTTTTATTAATGTTTCTTTGCAGAAGCTTATGTGTTGCCTCCGGTCAGTTGACCAAAGGATACACCAGGGTGGCTCTAGCTCTGGCCAACGGCCGAAAGCTCGCTTTGGCCTCCTTCTACCTTCTCAGCTTTATCGTGGTTTATTTAGCTTTGCCAGCAGAAACCTTGTTTCTGTTGGTGGTCCACTATGGCTTTGCAGTTCTGGGCTTGGGAAATATTCCCAGGCTTTTTTGCTCAATCAGCTGCCTCCCCAATCTCTAATCTCCATTTTCGCGGACAGCGTTGGCTGGAATCTAGTCTTTTTCCACGTTCCTTTGCAGAATGTTTCAAGTTTTCAGTACTCTCCCCTTCGATCGCTCAGACACTCTTTTTTCCTTTTTCGGTTGCATTCGGTCAGTCCGAATTTCTTAATCTTTCTCTTTTTGAAGACTCTGATGACCCCGAGGCCGTTCCTAAACAGAATTCTATTTGGGCCTCGTATTTGGTATGCTGAGATCTTCATTTTGGGTCTCTGGAAGAAGGGACCCCTGACCAAAACCAAAAGTGTTGGGCAGAGATTTATCTCCCCAACTTATTGTCTCGGCAATTTGGGTTTTCCTAGGTTATCCCAGCTCCTGCTCTTGTTTCTTTTAACCGTTCTCCGTATCTTAGGACTGTAATTTCTCAAACCGAGGACATTCATCGCCTCAATCAGCTTTTCAAAAGTTCGGCCGCTAAATTTTCCATACTTCATTGACCTAATAGCCCCTCTTCATCTCCAGCTTTTCATAGTTGGTGGATTAATTACTTTCGTTCCTCCTTTCCTACTAGTCTGCCTACATACATTTCTCGTTTGGGTCAGCCTGTCGAGCTAGCTCCTTCCGTTACAACCGAGCTTCCTCAGAATGTTAAGAGAACAAGCCCCAAGAAGAAGGGCAAAACCTCTGTCAAAGCTTCTTCTGATCAATCACAAAAGCTTAAGTCAGGTAATTATTCCTTTATGAAATCTATCATCCTTTTCGAGAATTATTACGGGTTTAAGTGGAACCCTCTGGACTCCCCAGAAATCCTTAAAGAAAAGATGGCCAATGCATTGACCGAGAAAATGGCTGCTCATGACGAGCAATGCTTGAAGTCATGGATTTTGGCCGGATCACACTCCTTTTGAGTCTTTGAGTCTGATATGGCTCATTATTTTCCACCATTACCTAGTCCCCTACCGATTCCTGAGTCGGCACTTGGGCTTGCCGAGCCCCTTTATCCTTATGTTTATCGGCCAGACTCAGTTAGCTTTAGTTGGCTATTTGCAGCTGGTTTCCAAGTTGGTAGTGTAGCTTTAACAGCTTTGCCGGCCAAGACTACCGTTGGTATTCCAGCTTCTCTTTACCTCGCTTTTTAATGAATTTTTACTTCCGCCACAATCTCTCATTCTTCTCTGTTATTTGCAGCCAAGGCTTTGCCTTTAATTGCGGAGGAAAAACTGGTTGAAAAAGAACCTGCCGGAGAAACCACTTCATCCTCTATTCCTCAGGGCCAGAAAAAGCAGAAGTCCAAATCAAAGCCTAAGCCGATGCGACAGTCTGCCTGTCATACTGAGAAAAGTTTTCAGACGAAGGAACCTGGCTCCTTAATTGACCTGCTTGACGAGGACGTGATCGTAGGGACCCTTGTCAAGAAAAGGAAGCTTGAAACGCCTGTCGTTTCTCGCTCGGTCAAATGAACGAAATAGCGGGCAGGGAGGTCACATTTGCCCTGTGGAGAAGATTCTGGAGGGGATGAAGTGGGGGGAGCCGAGCGACTCTTCCGAAAAAACCCAAACGGTTGCTGGAGCTGACAATGGTAGCACTGGATCTGTCACGACCCAAACCGGAAATCTCATTTAAGATCCCAAATTTGAATACGCAACCTTCACCCCAAACAGAAGCCTAGGAGTGGCAAGCGATATCTAGCCAAAATGGCTAAATGTAAACGGGATATTAAACAAGATATGATTTATAAAGTATGAAAATTCTTAAATAATATCCGATATAATCATTTATCACACAAACAGCGGAAATCACACTAGTCTAGTATTTTC
>JAUPMG010000013.1:7527234-7544712 GCA_031762675.1 Pachysandra terminalis | reverse complement strand
TCCAGAGTTGGATCGCCAATCCAACTCGGTATCGGACCGGGACGATCCCCGATCCGATACCGAGTTTAAACACTATGGTCTCTTTATCGAGGTGTTCGGGGCTCAAGCCTTTGACAGTTCTCAAAGTCCCTATCTGAGAAGGCTTACACTTGGTACAACAATCTTGAGCCAGGTTCTGTGCACACTTGGGAGGATATGGCCTCCCTGTTTTAAAAGAAGTTTTTCATCACTGAGGAGGCTAACACCATTGTAAACCTGACTGAGTAGGGAGCACCAGGGCCCTTCGAAAGGCCTCGTGGATTATGTACGGAGATTTAAAGGTCTAGTGATGACTTGCATCGAGACTTTATTTAAGGAGGAATTTGTACAACTGTGTATCAATGGGATAGTTCCCCAGTACAGGATCTACCTCAAGAACTTGAACATCTCAACTCAGCGAGGCTGCTCAAAGGACGAGTGTTTTGTTGCCCAATGCAGGCAATAAGAAGTCGGAGAATGATTTGTTTTTATTATGCAAGTATTTGGTGATATACTCATGTATATTGATTAAATATATGTATCTTTTAGATCGATTAAGCGATACGCACAATTCCTTGACAACTCGATATCAGTTGACCGCACGATATCATGCTTGGTTGGAATCTTAAGCATATACAATGCAACTATTGTGGGAGAGATATGTGGGATGGTATCACCAAATTAAAGTCGCACCTTGCATAATAGAGGAGCGATGTTATGGATGCCCTAAGGTGTCACAGGAGCTTGTGTTATGAGGGACCACTTATGATTTGGGGGAGAAAAGTGGAAAACAGAGAAAAAGAGAATGGATGAAATATTAGCATCACATAATGAGGTGATGCTTGGTAGTGACGATCCGGGTGAGGAGGCATCTAATGATGATGAGGCAAACATAGAGATGGAGAAGGAGCATATTGAGTTTGCTTGGAGGCAGTCTTGACACCATACGCACAGATGAGTTTAGATGACATTCTGTCTCATCTCATATGTCATAGTACAAGGAAGGTGGATCCTCTAGAGCATGTCGTCAAACTAGGATGGGTTCAAATATCTTTCAGCGAGCATTTAGTACCAGAGAGAGGTCACCCTCTCCCGCCCGAGATCAGATAATGACACCGACACTGGAGGAGAGTCGATTAGGGGCATTGACCCTTACTTGTACCCTTCAAGAGATTCTAAGCAGAAGAGAATGAAGGACGTGTTCAATAAAAAGTGGGTGAACAGAGTTGGAAGGGCCTACACTAAATTCTTCTTGTTTAATGCCATTCCTTTTAATATTGCAAAAGATCCTTACTTTCAAATTATAATCGACATGATAGTGACAACGAGACCTGGTGTTAGGGGATTGACTCCAACACAGATGAGTGAAAAGTATTTGAAGGAAGATGTAGATGAGCTACGTGCTTACTTCGATGATAAAAAGGGGTGGAAAAAATGGGGTGTAACGATCATATGCAATGGATGCTAATCTTGCACGAAAAAAATAACATAAATTTCTTGATATATTGGGATCGGAACCTTACATTTGTGAGGAGTGTAGATGTCTCGAATTAGAGAAAGACAAAGGAATTCATATTTAAGCTGATGGATGATATGGTTTAGGAGATTGGGAGGAGAATGTGATACAAGTAAACTTCCATATGTCGAACATGTAATTGTGAATTTAAATTGTAAATGATTTTATTTTTTTATTATCAGATCCTAATATGTAGCAAGTGGTTAGCGATAATGAGGTATCGTATAAATCTGCGGGTAGATTATTTATGGAGAAAATACGACATCTATATTGGACTCCATGTGCGGCACATTGCGCCGATCTCATGTTTGAGGATATACCGAAATTTAGTAAGGTTAGTGAGCCACTAGCAACGGCAAAGAAAATTACTTCATTCATCTACAACAGCCAAAGATTAGTGAATATTGATGAAACATAAAGACATCAATGATTGAGACTTTTTATCACCTGCGTACCTGTACGATCATAAGTTCTTATTTATTGCAAAATCATGTTGAAAAGAAAGTGCATGGAGAACTACGTTAGGATATGAGTAGTCTATTACGAGGTTATATGAATTTCAGCTGGTATCCCTGTAAACAAACTAATTTAACAACCCAACTCAAAATACACTGTTTTAATAGTTGCAGGAACAAAAACATAAGTGTACTTTACATGTCTTGCTTCACAAACTTGGTTTTTTGAACATTAGGATAGTAAATATAGGAATAATTACTATATTATGAAACTGTAAGGAACCTAGAAAGGCGCAGGAGATGTGATCCTGAACTGCATTGCTTAAATTGTAGGTTACTCACCTTAAACCTTCACTTTAGGATTACACCTCTAGATACTTGGTGGTTCTATTCTTTCGTATGATCTATTATTAGTATCACATTAAATGGAGATCCTAACTGTCAGTGTGGCTTTTGGAATGACTTGTAGTGGAACTTGTATTTTTTGTTAAGCTTCTTTTGATGCTTCGTGTTGGAGAATCCATGTTTTGAGTTTCATAAGCCTTGAACATCTCTTATGATCTATTATTAATATCACATTAAATGGAAATCCTAACTGTCAATATGGCTTTTGAAATGACTTGTAGTGCAACCTGTATTTTTTGTTAAGCTTCTTTTGATGCTTCATGTTGGAGAATCCATGTTTTGAGTTTCACAAGCCTCGGACATCTCTATATACTTTTTGTTCAGTATACACCTTGTGAGCAACCGGACAAAAAATATTTTGCAAAAGACTTGCGTGATCCAGAACAGAATGTGGGCAGGTGTATATTTGCAAGAAGATGATATTTCAAAAGAAATTGCCCTAATGGAAGCCAAGATAATTAAGATGTCTGAATTACTGGATGAGGTTTGTTTCCTTTGTGTTTCCTACTTAATTTAAATTCTTTCAAATCGTTCTTTGCATTCATTTGAATCTAAGATCTAATTTGATTTTACCATGATTGTAGGATTTATTTGAATCCTTTTTCTTTATACTAGAAATATCTGTGTTTTTTGTTTTGTATTAATTTTAGGCTCGTGAGATTATTTGTAGATTAAGTTTCATATGAAATAAGCTATTTGATCTGATCCGGTTTAATCTATAGATTGCATTCTATTTTTGCGTAAAAATATATTTGATAGTTAAAGGAAAAGTACAATCTAAAACATAAATAATATTATACTAATCACAAATAGCGCTTCTCTGGACTATGGATTTATGGGCGTGATTTCCATGCACATTTGTTTTTTTGGATCGGTAAAAGTTAATGTGTATTGTTATTGAAAATATAAAAGGTGTACAATTATACAAAATAAAAGACCAAAATGCATACAACTAATCTGCCAAAGAAGCTAGACAAAAAACACAGCAGACAGCAAAAGAAAAGGTTAAAAACCTGAAAAACATTTTACATCAAATGACTATCCAAAAGATTACTAACTACCCTTGAAGTCCCAAAAAATTTGACATTTATTGTTGATCTTAGACATCTCATATAATTGGATTCATTAGGTTATGAAGCAGTCGTTTGGACTTTCTAATAAAGCAGGGTTTGTAAGTCTAGAGTTGTCTTTTGGGAGGTTATGCCTGTGTGTTTATTTGTGTTTTCTTATGTGCTCCTGGTATTATGGATACTCTTTGGGTAGTGTGTTGCCAGACATATTTGGGTTGTTTTCTTATGTGCTCCTGTTATTGTGCTCTTCGGATTTAGAGTATGATCCTTGTTAAAAGTGTCTTTCGGGCAATAATCAGAAAAAAAAAGTGTCTTTTGGGCTGGGTTTTCTGTATAATCTCCGTCTTATAATATACACTTTTTTGATCATTTTTGCCCGTGGATGTAGTAGCCTTGTTTTTGGGTGAACCATATAGATCCCTGTGGTGTGCTCTTGGGATTTAGTGTGGTTTTATTTCTATTTAATATGAGTGGGCATATAAATGTTTTGCCATTAAAATGTATTTGGTAGGTAAAAGAAAACTATTATCTAAAACATAAATAATATCATATTATGAATTTATGTGCGTGATGTCCATGCATAACACAAAGAAACAACATTCATTTGAATAGTATCGAGTGTCAGAACTTCGTATTGTCATTATGTTTGTCCAATTGGAAGTTATTGCATGTGATGATGCAAACCAAGAGAAGGAAAATGGCTTCGAGGAAAAATTCGCTATTTTAGTGAACTGGCACCGATATTGGTGTGAATGATGTGGCAATAATGAAGTACATCTCAAGCACGAAAGCCTCTTAACATAGTTGCTACAATTTAGTGTCAAATATAGATCTCTTTTTGATTGATTCAATAGTTATTACATTGTATCGTCATTTTTTGATAGTGGATGACTTATCGAAATTGCCTGTATTTGCATAAACTGATGCTTCTTCCCCCCATGTGGTGGTGTTGATTACATTTTTAACAATCTTGTCTATATTATCACAGGAATAAATTTCTGTGATCAAATTATAGGATTTGATGTTAAAGAATTCCATATTATATTTTGGCATGGTGTTGATTATCTTTGCAGATGAACGAGCCTTATCTGGGGCATCAGTTACATTATGCTTGATGCACTGCATTAGGATTCATCTTTTTCTTATAAGATTTAGCATATTTGTTTTTGGATTTTAATTTTCTTTGAGGTTTAGTTATTAGGGTTTAGGGTTCATCTTCTTCTTATAAGGTTTATTGATAATCATAGGATTTATTTATTCATTTGGTGTTTTGAAGTGTTAGGATTCATCTTTTTCTTTTAACGTTTAGCATATTTTTTTTGGATTTTAATTTTCTTCAAGGTTTAGTTGTTAGGGTTGAGGGTTCATTTTCTTCTTATAAGGTTTATATTTCTTGGGGGTTTTAGATTTTAAGGTTCATCTCTTTATTTTTCAGGGGTTTTATATTCTTATCATATTTTTTTTTAAGGTTTAGGCTTTATATTTCCTTTTAGGGTCTTAGTTTAGGAATTTATTTTATATTTTAAAGGTTAAGTTTTTTTGTTTTATATTCTTGTCATATTTTTAAGGTTTAGGCTTTATATTTCCTTTTAGGGTTTTAGTTTAGGAATTTATTTTATATTTTAAAGGTTAAGTTTTTATAATTTACATTTTATAGGTATTATTCAGAAAAATTGTACTGGGTGCTTTTCTACACAATTGTGGTACCGAGCAGATGCTACAAAAACTGTATAGTACAGAAAAATATGGTAGAGAATTGGTATGGTACAAAACCATTCGGTACGGAACTGAAATTACAGATCAGTAGTGCCAGGAAAATAGAATTTGCTACGCAACTGATAGAAAATTGATACCGAACAGTATTATGGTAATGTACAGAAAAAATTGACTTGGGATGAGTTTTACCTTTAGTTGCTAGAGCGTATAGCGAAAGCGGGAGCGAGAGCGTGAGAGCGCCAATTTAAAAAATAAGCCAGATATAGAGCATCTTCACGGAAATAAGCAAAATATTGACTTGGGATGAGTTTTACCTTTAGTTGCTAGAGCGTATAGCGAAAGCGGGAGCGAGAGCGTGAGATGCGCCAATTTAAAAAATAAGCCAGATATAGAGCATCGTCACGGAAATAAGCCAGATATAGAGCATCTTCACGGGAGTGAGTGAGTGAGTGCCAATTTCAAAAATAAGCCTGATAGAGAGCATCTTTAGAGCGTTATATATATATATATATATATATGAAATAATAATAATAATAATAAATTACAAAAAATTGATTTATAATATATTAATAATTTTTTTGAAAATATATTAATTTGTAGATATTAAAAATTATTTTTATGTTTGTTGTAGTAATATTTTATTTATTTAAATTATTAACAACAATTAAATTAAAAAAAGAGAGAAGGAACGTGTTCTTTTTTCTTTTGGTAATAGAAGGATTCGTGTTCAAAGCCATGAAGGGAAAGAGTAATAAATAACTCACATAGTATAGAGAGTGAGACAAAGAAAGGTCTTACCGTATTAAATGAGAGAAAGAAGGTATTAATGAGGATAAAAAAAGTAAGGTAATAAATGAATGGGAGAGAAAAGAGGAGAAAAAATTGACGTTTTTTCTCTTTTATTTGTGCAGCGTGTTTTTATACATTCGAATTAGTGCTCTCACACTATTAAGTACGCGAATTAAAGATGAATTAAACTTTCAGTTTTAAATTTGTAAATCAGAGCGGATTTGATGACATCATCCCACGAATTTGGTAACTATGGTTTGCCCCTTACTTGGTTTGAACAGGGACGTTTTGATTAGCACGCAGTTTGACCCTATGCTGTTTGAGTTGGAACACGGATTAATCTGGACGCGGCTCGATCCGAGATTTGGTTTGAATTGGTAGGCGGATTGACTCGGGCTGCGATTTGACTCGTACTAAGTTTGAACTGGGATGCGGTTTGAATTGTACCGGGCTGTGATTTGACCCGTACTAAGTTTGAACTGGGATGCGGTTTGAATCGTACTGTACGTAGTTTGACCAGAACGCAGATTGATTGGGATGCGGTTTGAACTGGTATCCTGTTTGAACCTTATGCGGTTTGAATCGATATGTGGTTGGTTTCAACCGTACGTGGTTTGAACCGGTACCCAAATTGAACCGTATGCTGTTTGAACCGTATGCGGTTTGAATCGTAAGTGATTTGAACCAGCACTTGGTTTGAACCGTATCTTATTTGAATTGGTACCCAATTTGAACTGGCACCTGATTTGAACTGACACCTGATCTGGGGTTTAGGGTTTACGTTTTAGGGTTTTAGGGTTAGGGTTTTGGGGTTTAGGGTTTCAGGGTTTAGGATTTTAGGGTTTAGGGTTTAGGATTAGGGTTTCAAGGTTTAAGGTTTAGGGTTTTAGGTTTAGGATTTAGGGATTTAGGGTTTAGGGTTTTTGAGTTTAGGGTTTTAGACTTTTAAGGTTTAGGGTTTTAAGGTTTGGGGTTTTTGGCTTTTAGGGTTTCGGGTTTAGGGTTTTAGGGTATGGGATTTTAGGTTTGGGGTTTGTGCTTTTAAGGTTTAAGATTTGGGTTTTAGGGTTTTATGGTTTAAGGATTTAGGGTTTAGGGTTTAAGATTTAGAGTTTAGGATTCAGGGTTTTAGGGTTTAAGGGATTTGAAAATTTTGCGGTTAGAGCTTCGGCTGATTTGAACCAGGTAATTGGTTTGAATCGGACCTAGTTTGAACTGGGACCTGGTTTAAAATTGGAACCGGTTTGAACCTTGAACCTATTAGAACCAGGGATCTGGTTTGAACGGATTCCCGGTTGGACCTGAATCGGACCTAGTTTGAACTGGGACCTGGTTTAAAATTGGAACCGGTTTGAACCTATTGAACCAGGGATCTGGTTTGAACAGATTCCCGGTTGGACCTAAAACCAATTTGAACCAGGACCCGATTTCAATCGAGAACCGGCTTGAGCTTGACACGGTGTGAACCAATAGGCAGTGTGAACTGATAAGCAGTTTGATCATGTACGTGGATTGATCCGGTACGCAGATTGACTTGGGTCAATACGCAAAATATCATATTTCCGAACGGTACAAAAATAATCAATTTTCGAGACGGTACCGAAAAAATATGTATACACATTAGTGCCGGTACAACAACGTACTGGTAACCATGTACAGTTTTAGGTCGGTTCGGGATACTCGATCAATTTAATTTTTTAAAAATATAATAAATTTTGGATACATAATAAAAATATTCGAGATTTTCATATTCCTCCATTTCATCATTTAAAACCAAAATTATTGTAAAGAATAGTTTAATTACAACTGAATAATGCATTTCCATTTTAGACAATACCCATTTTTAACTAAAAAAGGCAATTTCACTCAAATCCAGTTTTTAATTAATAGTAACTAAAAACTCTAAAAAAACCGTCCAGATCCCTACTATAAAGATTATCAGGTAATTTAAAAGGAAATATGAATCCTAAATCCTAAATACTAAACCATAAAAATTGATAATAATAAAAACTCTAAAAATAAAGAGATGAAACTTAAAATCAACCTCAAAAAAAAAAGATAAATCCTAACAACTAAACTAACCCTAAAAAAAAAAAACAAAAATTAAAATCCTAAAAATAGATGCTAAATGCTCTAAGAAAAAGATGAATCCTAAAACCTTAAAACTCCAAATAAATAATAAATCCTACGACTTTTATACTTCAGATTTTGTAGTGTGATATATTTTGTGATTGGAGGAAAAAACAAGTAAAATTAATTTCTCAACCAATCACAGGCCACCCCCAGCGAGAACCACATGGTACTCCACAGCTGATTTTCTAAACCAACGAATCATTTGTGGTTGGCATGTATCATTCACACATGCAGTGGTGGACAAATAAAATGACAATACTGAACAAAAATTATATAGAGATGTTCAAGGCTTATGAAACTCAAAACATGGATTCTCCAACATGAAGCATCAAAACAAGCTTAGGCTGCGTTTGCCCAGCATCTATAAGTACTTATTCTAGTAAGCTATTTCACAACTTTAGTAATATTTTTAAAATACCTATTTTATCCCTAAACTTTCATTAGCACTTACATAAATACTATTTCTAAACTTTAATAATATTTTTCTAATTTCTATTTTACCCCCCAAACTTTTATAAGCACTTAAATAAATGTATTTATTAAACACTATTTTTTTCAAAAAAGCAGTTTATTGTTGCTATGGATAAATGCTCAAAAGCACAAGCCGATCCAAACGCAGCCTTAACAAAAAATACACAACTCATTTCAAAAGCCATATTGACAATTAGGGTTTCCATTTAATGTGAAACTAATAATAGATGATACAAAAGAATAGAACCACCTAATATCTAGAGGTAATCCAAAAGTGACCTATAAACATTGTAGAACAAAACCAACGCATGGAATGTTCGCAATATGCTACAGTTGACCACATTTTCTAAATACAAGAATCGACCAGATAATGACTCCATTCACAGAAGCACACAGAACATGCATTTGTTTATTGTACCTTCAGAATAAATAGGTAAAATTGGTGACATGCCAGGGATTTGTTTAGGTGGTTCTGTGAGTGGAGATCATTATCTGGTTGATAGATGTGCCTACTTGCGATGGAACAATTTTTCGGGTTTTTGAGAGCTTTAGAGATGCGTCTCACGTTCACTAAATAGATGCGTCTCGGTGAACACGTCGTTATGAATTTACACTTAAAGGGAGAGACAGCCCTAGATGATGTAAGACGTCGACACGTCGATATGAATTTACACTTAAAGAGGGAGACAGCCCTGGACGATGTAAGACGTCGACACATTGATATGAATTTACACATGAAGGAAGAGATAGCTCTGGAAGATGTAAGACATCGATATTACCTTCGTCTAAAGCAATGCTCGATGACGTCATAGGCGATACTATCCTTCGTCTAGAGCGATGCTTGGTGACGTCGTAGGTAATACTATCCTCCATCTAGAGTGATGCTCGGTGATGTAGTAGGCAATACTATCCTCCGTCTAGAGCGATGCTCAATGACATCGTATGTGATACTTTCTTCGTCTAGAACGATGCTCGATAACGTCATAGGTGATACTACCTTCGTCTAGAGCGAAGCTCTAAGACGTAGAAGAAGATACTACCTCCGTCTAGTGCGAAGCTCTAAGATATAGAATGTGACACTACCTCCGTTTAGAGCGAAGCTCAAAGACATAGAAGGTGATACTACCTCCGTCTAGAGCAATGCTCAACGGCGTAGAAGGTGATACACAGCTTCCGTCTAGATGGAACCTCGACGACGTAGAATGTCACATAGTCTCGAAAGTACTAAGGTTCGACAACCTCGAAAGTACTAAGATTTGTAGCCTCGATGGCGCCAAGACTGGACAGTCTCGACGACGCCAAGGCTAAACAGTTTTCATTACTATTTATATTTACTGATCGCCAACACTCATATCGAGGGTTCGTGAGGCGCGCAAACACTTGGTTGTACTAGGGTTATAGGCCATGTCACGATTTCTCGGTGGCAAACCTGTAAGTATCTAAACAACTTCTGATTGGCAAACCTGGGGTATATGATGCGTGCTATCCCAGGTCACTATCTTAACCACTGTCAGAAATGATGGTTAGGAATTCAAACTACAATTAATTCTTTTCTAAAAGCTATAAATATTAGCTCACTTCTGTCATTCAAAGATGATAAAAAAGGAGAGGAGAAATCACAAATGGGGAGACCTCTACCAAAATTACTAGACCATGAACTACGTTTGACTTGATCCCTATTTGGGTATGTAGGCAATTTGCAAAAGGTTCAGTCATAATCTCAATTAGAGCCTTAGGACTTCGAGAATCTCTAATACCTTGACTCACTATTTTCTTTAGCCTAATTCGACTCGTGTGAGAAGGTCATTCAGTCTTACTCTTTAGTTCTTCTAAAAACAGGATACGATCACTTGTTGATTTAGGTTCCTGTCGATCAGTAATTATTCTTTGGTGACTATTCACACAACCAGTCACGAAACACCAAGAAATCTTCTCTCATCAACAAATGAATATAAGACACAAGAAGTTATTTTTCACGCCGAGGAAAGAACCTAGGCTACAAGAACATGGCATTAAACAATTATTCCATTCCCACATACCACAAGGCAATACAAGTTGCAATGTGGTCCTATGCACATGTTAAATGAAGAAGACTATGAACATAACACACTTACGCACTAAGAACACCAGCACTTTTTGCATGACCATCCATTTTGGCAACAATTACAGCTCCAACAGAAACACTTTAAGATAAGAAACAACTGGTTAGCATGTTCATGAAATGCTAGTCATCAAAAAGCAATTAGCATGACGCCCCAGTCATTCTAACTTCATCAACCTGACAACCTGCCAAGAATTGTTCAGTTAACGACCCATTAGCGTGTTGAGCAATTCTCTCAAGTCCACTTTACCTCGATCAAGGAACCAACACTCGTCCTCTTATCCTCAACAATCCGCTGGTTGCACTCACCCCTAATAATGGCGAAAAACACGGCTCTTATCCTTCAGTTTTTACAAATCACGTCCCCACTGCACACGCACCAGTAACCAATTTTCAAATAGGTTGTGGGATTTACTTGTTACTAGGGTTGGCAATTTGGCGAGTTGGGATGGGTTCGGGCATGGCTCATATAGGATATTAGGAGTGTTATGCATGTTCAAACTCGACTTGGCCCGGTTTTCGGGTTTAAAATTGAAACACCAATCCTAAATTGATATGAACAGCCCAAGCCTGACTCGATTAAGCCCGATTTGTATTATTATTTTTATTTTCTTATTTTATTAATAAAAAATTCTTACAATCTTCATATTCATCTAAATTTACAAATTTTGCTAATATTTTTCACACTTTCAATAAATAAAAAATACAAAAAAAAAAAAATCACAAACTCAATTGATAGAATAACCTTAAATATGTTAAACCAATAGTATTCTTAATTCATGGTAATTAAAGTCGAGTCGGACCCAGGCTTATACATGCCTAACCCAAGTCCGGCCCCAAGTACTTTGGGCTTCTATACAACCGGATTTGACAAGCCCATGAACTCAAAAATTGGGCCTAAGCCTGGTTTAAACTGGGCGGGCTCATCGGGCCTAAGCAGGCCAGGCTTAAATTGCCAGCCCTACTTCTTACTAGAGAATAATTATTATGATCGAATTTCTACCCTAATGTAATTGAACATGACAATTATTCTACTTAGAAAAGCTAAAATTTTATAATAATATCAGCTTCATATAAAGTTTTGTATGTCAAAGCCAAGATTGTCTAAATCGGGCCTTAAGCAGGCTAGGGCTCAAATATTTTTAAATTCGAGATGATCCCCTTTGTTAGGCCCAAGTCTGTTTGAATCAATGTGAAAAAGATGGCATAAACTAGAAACTAGCCTATCCGATATAGAAAAGAAGTAGGGCTCCTCCAATCCGCAAGATTGTCTGCACGGCCATTTCCATGGTTGCTGGAGCTTTATGTATCACTGTCTCACCACAAGGATCCTACAGTCTTCCAATTCTATTAGCTTAAAGTTCATCATTAATTGACGTCAATGGCACTTGCACCCTCTCCTTACAAACCTCAGACCCATTTAAGCTCTCTAACCACACCTCATCGGCCAGAGTCGAGTCGGAGTCGTCATTGCGGTGCCATGACCAATGAGCATAAGTACGGTTCAGCACCTTCAACCGGCCATGTCCGAAGCTCGCCTCCCGGAAGAATGAGAGAGGAGAAGGAGGGTTCTTAAACCTTCATCATTCACAATAAATGAAACAATTCAATTAGCATGAAATTGTTTTTCTAATCAATATAAAAAGTTAATTCATAATTAAGAAGAGTATATATACTCACGTTAACGCAAGCCCTTCTCTGTTTCCTCCATCGCCTATGGTCACATGCACCGGACCACATGGGTTGGCCTTATTGTTATACACCCTAGTCTGCAGTAGATAATATAATGTAATATCCATTGACTACTTATATTACCACAACAGCTTAGAAGGAGAAATTGACTTACAAAACGTTCATAGGCATGAACATGTCCAGCAAAAACAATGTCCACCCTTGCCTTATACAGCAAGTCCTCCATGGCTTTCCTCATGCTTTCTCCTTCCCCTTGATGAGCAATGTTTGTATTATACCATGGTGCATGAAGCAATACTACGAGCCATGGTGTCCGTACCCGGTCAACCCTGGCTAAGTCAGCTACAAGCCACTTGTATTGAGACGAACCAGTGTGAAAGTCAGTATAAGACCCCAACATGATAACATGGACCCCCGCTACTTCGAATGAGTAATAGAGGTTAGAGTCCGATCCACTCTCATCGAATGGCATTTGCCACCGGGCATTATAGGCTTTGAAAGCTTGCGTGTGGATGATGGGGTAGGACTCAATTTCGTGGTTACCTTGAGTCACCATCCATGGCCGGTGGCTAGCGTAGGGCTCGACGAAGCGTCCAAATGTGTCCCACAGTGGTTGGTGGCTGTCTGAGTAGGATAGATCACCGGGCAACAGGAGCACATCGTAATCTGTTTTGTTAACATGGACTAGAGTTGATGCAGTCCATTCAGTCTGACCCAAGTCCCCTGTAAATAAAAAAAAGAGTATATCTCAAATAAACTATGATTATGTAGAAATGGCATTCTTTCTTATCTTGGTCTAACATATATAGCAAACCAAGATCTTGTTACATATAATTGAGTTGAGCGAGCCAAATCGGGATCTTCTGTTATGAAGATCCCAGTTATGCTCTTGTTATAAAAACAGGAGTATGATGCGTATCCTGGGGAGCCCACCACATTAACTGGTGACTTGCCAAACTGATTATTGTGGTGGACCCCTAGGGTTCAACCTTTTCTTAGGGTTTTTAAATTGGTAGGTCACTAGTGGAACCCAAGGACATGTGCCAAAAAAGGCGGAATCAGAAAAATTTTCTTGGGGGCTAAATTAAATTATAAACGATAGGAAAAAAAAAACTCTAGTGTGCAGTAATTATTGTTCGATGATTTTGGTTTGGAAAGCTGAAATTAAATTTCGATAGGAAACTTTTCTATTATTTATTTATTTATATGAAATAAATAGCAAAATTTCAATATTTTAACAAAATGATTTGATTTTTTAAATTATTAGCTTAATCAAAATTAATTATTTTGGCAATTTTAAAATTTGTTTGTCAAAATTATCTTAAATCTTTTAGAGCAAAATTTTTGAATTTCGATTTTGCCTAACTAGATGAAAAAAAAAAAACGAAATTTAGTATTTGAAAGAAAATTCAGTGTTCATAGGACATACACTTGTAAATAGGACAATGTATAAAGTGGTAATGTAAAAGAATTAAAAATAGATGCATATAAAAGCAAATAGAAATGGGTATAAGATTGTAATTTTAAAATATATGAAAACTAATATAAGGTTGTAATTGTGAAATCTATAAGTCTAAACTAGTAATTTTAAAAAACTAAAAAGTAAAAAAAGAGATAAATAATTTTTGAGATAGTGGAAAAACTATAATTTTAAACAATATAAATGTAAAATTGTAATTAAAAAAACTAAAATAAAAAAACCGTAAGAGTTTTTGAGGTTGGGGGGCCACTGTGTAATGCCACTTTTTTTTTTTGGTCTGAACCACCCGGTATCCGGAAACCACATGGCTCCAACTAAATCCGGATTCGAACCGGGATGGACCACTAAGGCGGAAAAGCTCTTCCACAGCGCAGCTGCATTCCCAAGACTCGAACTCAAGACCTTGGTTAAAGCTAGAACGGATCCGTTCCATCTGATCTACGTGCACGGTGGTTATAATGCCACTTTACTAAGATAAGTATACTGTCAATATTATTGACATATTAAGAGGGGGGCTTTCAAAACTTTGTGGGGGCATGGCCCAGTCTCCCCTATCTCCGTCCTTGCGTGTAAGGTTCCTGTTTACATAACAGTTTCATAACAGAAGCTCCCAGTCCGAGCCACACTTTTATTATTATTTAAACTTGCAGAAAAGGAGGAGTGTTTCTAGCTTCCTGTATTCTCATTTGACACGCAAGCAGCACTATTTCTGCATACATTTAGGTCCGTTTTCGGCTGTTTTGCTTAAACGTAAGGCAAAAGCAACGTCCTGAACAAACTCTCAACGACTTAAATAAAAGAAGTTCGTATACGCACGTCTTTATTAAAAAACAAATATTTAAAAATTGTGATTGGGCCACAATACATTTTTGATTGATGAGCAGATATCTAAATGACTTGTGAACCTTGGTTATTTATTTATTTATTTTTTTAATTATGTAATCTTAGGGTTGTCAATAAGTCGAATTCGCTTGACTCAGGCTCAGGCTTGGTTCCGGTGGGTAGAGCTTGAATTCAATAATAAGGGTCACAAGTTAAAGTGGGTATACCGATCAGCTTGTGTCATTTTATTTACAGCCTCATGTAAATTTGGGATATCGATTTTTTTGTTATGAAGATTCTTGATATGTTCCTGTTTTGTAAACAAAAGCAGGACACGGCTCATGTTTTGTAAACAGAAGCATGACACGTGTCCTAAGGGTCTATTGTTCACATGTTAATTTAAAAACCCTAGAAAAGGTGAATCCTAGGGGACTCATTGGATGATCCCCTAGGAGACGTGTTATGCTCTTGTTTACATAGCAGAAGCATAACATGGGATCTTCATAACAGAAGATCCTGATTCGGTAATAGATGGTTTAATTCATGTTCTAGTCTAGTCATAAGTAGACCGGAATTTTCTCTGCTAAATCTCGTGTGCTGAGGTGTGGGCTGTGACACACATTGAAGGGCTCATGAGGGCAAAATTATAATTTTATCCTTCGATGTGTGTCACGGCACACACTCAGCACAGAAGATCCGCGTCCGTCATAAGTGGGGTAAATTGAATGTGTAGTTAGGATTTTACTTTGCCAACCTGATCAAAGCACTTGTCCATTTAGTACTATAATTCAATACGTTGTCAAAACATTCGGGATCAGCTTGATAAGTGCCACATCAGCTTTAAAAACATTCAAAGCTGATATGATGCAGATCAAGTGGAGGGCAAATCATGTGCGAGTGGCAGTTAGGTGCAGGCCAGGCAGGTGTAGGTGAAACATTATTGGCCCACATCACCTAAATTCATGTGAACAAAAAATAAAAATATTTTAAATTTTTTTTTCTTTCATTTACAAGTACGGGTGGTCAATAGAGTGTCGCCTGAACTCACCAGCCCAGCAAAGCCACCCACACCTGATCCACTGTGGATCAAGTGACTTGACTTGGGAGAATACAATGTGTCGTACAGGGTTGATAGGGTTAGATTTCGTACCATGCGTAAATTTGGGAACCTTAGGCCCAAGACGACACTCTATTGCTTAGGTTGTACCGTGTCCGTGTGCTGCGGAATACAAAACCCAGTACGACACTGTTGAATCATTTGATATACATTGTCGCGTGATTTTTAAGCACTTTAAGCTTTTAGCGTAAGTTGTTCTTAATGCAAAAAGTTTAGCGTAAGTTGTTCTTAATGCAAAAAGTGGAGAGTTCAAATCTCAGGGTGTTTGTGTAATTGTTATGCAAAAGTATGTACTAACCAGCGACAGAAAATTCGATGGGAAACGTTGAAGGAGGTGTCTTGAAGGTGAATTCACTGTCGGATCCTCCACAGCTATAGTAATACGTTGTGTCGGGATCAAGAGGTCCAATCTTAACGTGGTGGATCTCGCCGGAGCTGTAAAAGAAGTAATGATAAGATGTGTGTTCTCCGGTCGCCGATGCTTCGTATCTCCTCGGTGCTTTCCCATATTTTACAATGGAAGGAACGCTTTTATCAGTTGTAATCCATGAGACTCTCATATGATCTCTTCCTGCAAGTGAAATATGAACCTGAAAAAGATTAAAAATAAATAAAAAAAATCATTAATAGGTATCTATATTGGAAGAATATAATTGAATGGGCATATATGACGATGTCTTGTGTGCTAATTAATGGAGAAAAACCTGTTGTGGGTGGGAGTCGGAGCGCTGGTGAGGCGTCAACATAACCCTACGAGGAGGTGGCCGAGTATATGCCGCCGGTGACGCCTGCAACCGTAGGAGTTGATCAGGGCAGAAGAGGAAGAAAAAGAAGATAACTAGCAAGAGAAGCACAGGAGACCTTAATATCTTCATCTTTGTTGAGGATATAACTTGATAATAGTTCCTTGAAGAAGTAGATTTACATGGAAAGAGGAAACGGATTTTAAACTTGGAGAAAGAAGATTATATATGTATATATAGATAAAAAGAGCTCAATGGCGTGAAGAACATCTCTTCGATAATAGATTTGGATAACCTTATAGCATTAATGCTCTTACAAAGATCCCGTGGGGCAGCTTGGCTCGGCCTGACTCAATTAGCTCAATCGACTCTCTTTCATATAAAATCCATTAATGACTAATCGCTTCATCAACTCTTTTTATAGTTCTCTATTATTTATTTGTTTTGGGTTCAACTGATCATTTAGAGTCGAACTATCCAATTTTTTGGCGCATCCATTTGAGGAGAGCCATGTTTGCATGCAATACTTAAGTTTTACTTTTAGTAAAGGGTTAAGCATGTATAAGAGAATTAGGGACTTTGCAGTGGGGAGGAGTCTTATCTGGTGGACTTGAGTATTAAACAATTCAGGTCGGTGGGGGAAACTTAAAGAAACAGAAGAGTTTTTTTTAGAGTAAAAAATGCAATGCGGTAATGGTCCCATCCTTGGGCACCACATCAGCTTTTGAATTTCTTGAATGTCACCGCCCCGCAGGGAGTGCGGATCCTCAGTGATAAGATTAGGCCTGTCAACGGACCGGATCATGATCCGGATCCGATCCGATAAAGCCGGGTAGAGGATTTTAGTGATCCGATCCGATCCGATTAATAATCGGATCGAACTCGGATATGTAATGATCCGATCCAGTCCGATTATAATTTATAATATATATATATATATATATACACAC
>JAUPMG010000013.1:7500456-7517531 GCA_031762675.1 Pachysandra terminalis | reverse complement strand
TCCAAAGTTGGATCGGCGATCCAACTCGGTCTCGGACCGGGACGATCCCCGATCCGAGTCCGAGTTCAAACACTATGGCCGGAACAGCTCCTTGAAACAAATATGTTCTGACTAGCTTTTCAAGGACTACTCATAATGGTGAAGAACAACATCATTAATGGGGATAACATGGTATATATGTCCTTTTGGAAGATAATTTGGTGACTGGGAGATGGAGAATTGGAAAGGATAGAAAGGGTTATAATGTTACCTGAGATAATATGGTTTGGGGATGAGAGCTCAATCTTCTTCATTCTGTGAAATCCCACTTTTGAGTACTTTCAAACCCGAAAACTGGTTCAGTCCCCCTTCTCATCTAGAAAATTTAGGAAGGACAGATTCTCAACAAAGTGGCTTTCTTCCCCTGGAGAGTGATGCTGAACAAAATGCTAATGATTGGACCATGTTATTAGTAGGGAATGGATTGTTCCAAATATATGCATCATGTCTGAGAAAAGTGAAGAAAGAAATATTTCCTTAATCCTTGCTAGTTTAGTAGAGGGTTTTTGAATTTTTTCATGATTTTCTTTTGATTAAGCTGGGTTTTCAACAAAAAATTGTCTGGATGCTTCATGTTTGGCAGTGCACTTGCAATCCCTTAGGTAAGAAGGCCTGGACAATAGTTCCTGCAGTTATTTGTTGGTTGATTTGGAATGGTTTCTGAAGATTCTCAGTCTGCTCTGGTTAAGTCATCGTGAATGGCAGAATCGACGTTAGTGTTTTGGCTTTTGGTTTTCCAGAATTCAGGGTTAAGATATCAGCTTCAATTCTTGCCAAGTTGGACGTTAAGCTGATTCATTGGGCCCCTTTGGACTCAGGTATTTGTATGGTCTTTCCCCCCTTTTGATTTTCTATTCTCAATACAGTAGTACTTTAACTGATAAAAAAATACAGTTATTAATCCTAAATGATGGTCATCTGATTCGTGTTTTATTAAATTCTAGTAACTAAGTACTTTCAATTTTACAACACCTAACTTTCAAAGCTCTTTCTCTACCTTTTATAGTTTGCATTTTTCCCATTCTCTAGTCCCACAAGTCAAAGCTGTATTTGCTGCAAATGACATAGACGTGGTCCACTTGGTTATGAATTACCGACTCACTGCATGCTGTGTTTTGTGTTTTTGGCGTGGGGAACCAAATTCTTTGGGTTTTCAACCTAGATATGTATCTTTAAGCCATGGATTAGTTATATGTGTTAGATGATAGGTTAATCTATTAATATGTAGATGACGTGTTTGTGTCTGTTGGAAATGCATTAATAGATTGCGGCTTTCAGTTATGAGTCCACAAATACGCCATGGAGGCCTTTGAGAACTGTTATGGAGTAGGGATATAATGGGAGCAGTCACCTTTAATCCAAATGTAGGCAATATTCTGAGGAAGGTCCATTCAAAGACCATATCATAAAGCCCAGGAGAATGCTTTGTAACCTGATTCGCAAAGATGTATGAGGGTATAGCCGCCACAAAACTCCCTGTCCAACTTCAAATAATGCTAGTGGACCCAGCAGGACCAGGGCATCCATGAGCAGAACCATGAAAATTGTTTTTACTGTATGGACTGGTAGACTGCACCATTGTATGTGAATGATATTATCTGGAAGAGGTAATGTATTTGGCTGGAATACCAGCTTCCATCTTTTCCAGTATTTAATGATCATGGTAATCATTGCTAGTGACTGGGGTTTTGAATCAAAAAGTTAGTTCATTTCGTCCCAAAACAAATGTGCTAGAGAGTGATGTCTGCCATAAGAGCTCCGGTCTACTGACATTAGCAGGAGATTCTGATTCAGAAGAGAGGAGACCCACTCAGAGAAAGTGAGGAGTGATGCTATGTTTAAAATGATGGGTTTTATCCAAGTTAAATACTGCATGCCCAAGCACAGTCCGAAAGAGACGTAGAGAGTTTTCAGGATGTGATTGGCAAAGATTTTATCAATATCTGGTTGGTTAGATATGTCTGAGGAGGTTGGAATGGTAGTTGAGAGTCTCCCATCCAATGGAGCTTCAGGAGGGATTTTGGTTGTGGTGGACTCAAGTTCCGTGTCTGGTAGTGCCCTTAGCATAGGAAACTTTTAATTGTCCATCTAGTTAGTTTACAAACATGGAAGATCAATTTGTATGGATTTTATCGGCAATTTGTGGTCTGCGTAGACCAGGTTTTAGGACTGCTTTTTGGGAAGAGCTGAGGGACGTAAGCAGGAGCTCCTCACTCATGGTGCCTCCTTGGGGATTTTAATGCAAGAAAGGAGGGGGTGGAAGGATCACTAGGATAGATTTTTTTGTTATCATTAGGGATTTTTGTTTGATTAACTATCCACTAAAAGATTCCTTGTTCACTCAGTCAAATATGCAGGAGGATCCTTTAGGTTGTTGGTTGGATAGGTTACTTGCATGTTGGATGCATTGATTAATTTTCCTTGTTTATCTCAGAGGGGACTCTCCGTATGGTTTCTGGCCACATCCCTATCTTGCTATTCATGGAGGATTCACGCATGGGTCCACTTCCTTTCCGATTTGAGAACCATGTGGTTAACCCACATTAATTTCAAAAAGTCAATGGTGTCTTGGTGGTCAGTAAGGAGGGGCGTAGTTTTGGGTGGGTGATTCAGATTCTTGAAATTCCCTTAATTTATCAGAAAGAAGCTTAACACCACTTTCAGTATGATTCATGATAAAAAGAGGGAAATCTTAGAGTGTATTAAGAGGTTAGAAGATAGGGAGGAATCTAGAGTGTTGAACAGGGAGGAACTTGAGAGGCGCAAAGTCCTGAAAGAGATGGATGATACATTGAAGGAGGAAACATGCTAGATGTTGAAATCCAGAGTCAAATGGATAAAATTAGGGATCAACACGTCCTAAATCCAGAGTCAAATTGATTAAATTACGGAGCATCAACACGTCCTAAACTTCCATAAAGTGGCCAATGAAAGAAGGAATAATCCAGTGACCAGGTTGAATGTGGGATGGAAGGTGATTGAGGGCCAAGAGATTGTGGAGGTTTTGAATTCTTATTTCCCTATATGGTTGATATTATAGCAAGATTTGAAATTTGATGTGAGGATTCTAGGGGATGAGAAGATTGATGAATATTAGGCCTTGGTTAGGAACAAAGATTGAAGAAGAGGAAATAAAGAAAGCAGTCTGGGAATTGGAGAGAGAAATATCTTCAAGTCCCGATATATTTACAATAACTTTTTATTAGGATTATTGGGACATCATGAAGGATGATTGGTAGCAGTATTTAAAGAATTTCATACAAGTGGGGTCGTCAACAAAATATCAAAAGGAAATTTCTAGTATTTGATCCCCAAGAAGGCTGGAGTACGGGAAATAAAAGAATTTAGACCTCATCAGTCTGATCACCAGTCATTACAAAATTTTAGCAAAAGTGCTATATGTTCGACCGAAAGCAGTTGAATTCGAGCCTGATCACCAGTCATTACAAAATTTTAGCAAAAGTGCTATATGTTAGACTTAAAGAGGTGTTGAATTCTATCATTTCTTAAACCAAAGTGCCTTTAGAAAAGGAAGATAAACTTTGAATAGCGTTTTGATAGCTACTAAATGCGTGGAAGAAAGATTGAGATTAGGGTTGCCAGTTCTATAAATTGGATTTAGAAAAGGCATGTGGCAAGTGGAGTGGGAACTTGGACTCGATGTTAAATTGGAAAGGCTGCGGTGAGAATTGGTGGACGTGGATGTGAGGATGTACTGGTGATGCTCAAATCAGTTAAGGATTAATTTAATAAACAGATGTTAATTAATCAGAGATTGCAGTGAAATGATGGCTTTCGAGGAAGTTAGCATTCACCAATCTGAGCATTAAAGATTTAAATAACCAGACCTGCACTGGTCTAAACCAGAAGTTGGCCGTTCCAATGCAAAGTTTCGCTTTTTCGGAATATGGGATAGAAAAGAAACAAAGAAGGAAGACAAATCAATTAGGAATGTTCAAAAAGACCACCACAGATGAGCTTCGAAAGAAGATTTCTCTTAGATAATCTCAGAAAGTTCAGAGTAGCTTAGAGGTGTCAAAAGTCCAGGAGAAGTCCCTTCTTCCATGCACGATTGGTCCTTTTATAGCCAATATTCCTCAGTCCCCATCACTTGACCATTTAAAACGTCTAATCAACACATTCAAAATGTCTTATTAATGTATATAAACGTTTTGATTTGAGCATTCAAAACGTCTGATCAGGTGTACAAAACGTCTAATTAATGTATAGAAACATTTGATCAAGCATGGGTGTGAGGTCATATAACTCATGAAGGACATTTATTGTACGTTGTGCTTTCTGTGATGATTCAACCCCTTAACCTGATAGGACCCACGAGGGTCTAGATGGGACTCATCTCTCTGGCCCGCCATTCCTGAAAGTCTATGTCTATGTCCCCCTATGTTTTAAGTAAAGAACCTCGAGTTTAGAAATCTCAAGGGATGATTGAATGTCAGGGAATGTTCCCTTAAGATTAGCATCTAATTATTGCTTCGAATAACGGTTTCGAGATGTAAAAATGGCCATTTCAAATGTTAATTTGGGATGCCTAAATGTCTATCTTGAAAGACGGTTCGGGATGTTTAGAATGGCTATCTCGAAAGACAGTTTCGAGATAACAAGACAAGATAATCATCTTGAAAGACGGTTTGAGATGTCGAATTGGCCATTTCGAAAGACAGCTTCAAGAGAGCAAGATGGTAATCTTGAAGGATGATTCGAGATGATAACATTGTGCTAATTGTCCCAACGTTCGATGATGCTCTCTCTATTGGCCAAATGGTTGTGGCGGTTCGGTTCGGAGGGTGGAATCTTTGGAGGATGATGATTAGCAGTAAATATGGCTTGGAGGAAGGGGGTTGGAGCACTAGAGCTTGTAGAAGTTCTCACATGACAGGTTTTTGGAAAGCTATTTGTAGCAATATGGTTGTGTTCCATAGAGGAGTTAGTTATAAGGCGGGAATAAGAGACATGATTAAATTTTGGAAGGATGTTTGGTGCAGGGAGATTTCACTGAAAAACAGATTTCCGGGAGCGGCGGCTTTAGCCTCCAATGCCAATGCTTGGGTGAAGGATTATTTGGTTTTTGAAGAAATTGGGGTGGAGATGGGATCTGAATTTCAGGAGGGATGTTTTAGATTGGGAGGAGGAGGAAGTTGTAGATTTATTGGAGCAGTTAAATACAGTCATTATTAGGGATGACTGAGATACAAGATTTTGGTTATGGTCCGACGATGGTGTATTTACGGTTCGATCAATGTACAACTCTTTAATGGATGGTGAGGTGAGGGAAGGCCCTTAGAAGTTGATTTGGTGTGCTGGTTTACCCTCTAAAGTATCCTTTTTTTTGTGGACTGCTGTAGAAGATAAAGTAATTACTTTATACAATTTAAAAAGTAGAGGTTGGCATTTGGCATCTAGGTGTTGTTTGTGTAAGAGAGAGGAGGAGTCTTCTTCTCATATTTTTCTGCATTGTGATTATGCCCGAAGATTATGGGAGGCTTTTATACTAAGATTTGGACTGGTTTGGGTAATGCCGAAGGATTTGAAAGGTGCTTTAGCGAGTTGGGGATGGAAGAGGAAGAAAGTGGGAAAGAGGAGGAATATTATTCTGTGGAATGCATGCCCCGCGGTTATTCTTTGGTCGATTTGGTGCGAGAGGAACAACATGATTTTTTGTGGCAAGGAGAGTTGTCAGCACAGAGATTGGCTGATAAAGTCTTGTCCCTTATTTTGTTTTTTGGGCTTCAACTCACAAGGAATTTCAGGAGATTTTGTTTGAAGAATTTGACAGTAAGTGCGGTCTTATTTGGGATTAGTTAGGTTTACTTTTTTAAGGGTATACGGTACACACATAATTGTATATTTGTACATGATGTCTATTACGAGATTGGCTGATAAAGTCTTGTCCCTTATTTTTTTTGGGCTTCAACTCACAAGGAATTTCAGGAGATTTTGTTTGAAGAATTTGACAGCAAGTGTGGTCTTATTTGGGATTAGTTAGGTTTACTTTTTTAAAGGTATACGGTCACCAACGTTCGAGGTGACTACCTCAATCATTGGATTGCTTATAATTAGGATTTAGCCATCTCGAGGTTGTTAGCCGTAAGTGATGAATTAGCCCTTTTGAAGTGGCTAGCCTTAAGTGACGAATTGGCTATTTTGAGGGGCCTAGCCTTTGGTTATTTCTCATGAATTAATGTCTTACTTGGTATGTCCTCCCTCGTGAGGTCTCATATACATAAAATCGAAGGGTAATTCTATCCTTTTACCAACGACCTTAAAGGGATTCCCATACAGTGGGTTTTTGAAGTAACAAGAATTTATCCATCACAGGTGGATGCTTGATCATAAGGCTTGCAGTGTTTGAATTTTAGCAGGGAAAGCTGAACTGTTATATTGAAGAGTAATGGTGAGAGTGGTCGGCAAAGTGAGGTTTTTGAAGTAACAAGGATTTATCCATCACAGGTGGATGCTTGATCATAAGGCTTGCAGTGTTTGAATTTTAGCAGGGAAAGCTGAACTGTTATATTGAAGAGTAATGGTGAGAGTGGTCGGCAAAGTGATTGAATAATAGGAGAGAGAAGGTCAAATGATTGTTTGGTTTACCCACCATGAATTTAAGTCTAAACAAAGAAGAGAAGACTTGAGAAATACTTGGTTACAGATCTTGCTGAAGTCTATTTTGACAGCCATCCATCCCTTTATGCCTTTGCGTTTTATAGAAACTCTCATGAGTTAAGAGCTCAATATCTTAGATATTTATTTTGTCCATGAAGATACACTTTGCGATTAGTTGTCTTGTAACTCGTTTTCTTCAGAAGCCACTAAGAACTCCTTACATGAGTTGGAGAGTTCTTGATGCTTTGGTGAATGTAGTCTATTATCGAGACCAACTTTTTCCGAAAAACATTATGTCCTTTTGCCTCATTTTATTTAAAAACTATTCTAAATTTGTTATTCTTATGGTTTATCTCATCCCCTCGGAGGTCGTACAGAGAGTTCTTATTACCTTCTTATTACTAATCCGTTAAGGTTTTCTCATTCTCCCCTTGAAGGTGGCACAGAGAATTCTCATCTCTCCCTCCTTACGGCTAAGCATCTGCAATGCCATTGCAGTGCAGTAGAAATGTATTACTAGAAATCCATTAAGCAAACATCCGCCATCAGCGAGACTTGTTTTCCAGATGGAGCAAGAACTAGATTTGATTTACTGTATCAAGATCAACAAAAGAAAAGAAAAAAAGAAAAAAGAAGTAACATTTGCAGCAGGTACGTGTGAGATCCTAAAACACCAAGAAAATGGATCATCACCAGCAATTTGAAACCACCACTGCACCACATGCCAAAATCCTATATCACGACATACCTTCTTTCCACCAGTGATAAACAGAAAAGGGTCCAAAATAAGCTATTTACATTCCTTGTGCATTTCCTCTCTAGCCCCATTTAGGGGTCACTCCTGTGTGTCCATTACCCCGTCTTCTTCGAACTTAACTCCCACCAGAAACCTTATGCTCACCTGTGTGGGACATCCAATGTCACCAAAACAGGTTCAAGTGAAACAATTTTATAACTATCTTTTTGAATTGCTACCACCAGGGTTATCAAAATAGTTGGTGTGATAACATTCCTTCAACTATTTTATATAGCCACCGACTGTTGAATAATATCATACCTGTTTCGGATCATACACCGCATACTCGTTATATTCGAGAGGACTGTCTTTCTGCCCTGAAGGAAGCAGCCTGCCGGAAGGAACTTTGATGTCATCCTTCCAGATGAAGTGTTCAGACTCATCTGGTTTCTTTCTTCCCAGTCTTTTCACCCCTAGCTTCTTTTCCTCCAAAGAATCCGTGTCCCGGTTCACAGTATTGAAAGGAAGATCTAATGTTGTATGTGCGTGTGTATATGTATGTACACATAGATATGTGTATATATAGGTGTTTATTAAGGGGTAGAGGTGGTTTTGAGAAGTAACATAACTTTTACATAGCGAGTACAGGAGGCGAATTTCTCTAACATACCTCAGGCGGGCTACTGAACTCTCTGATATTCTCACCTAGGGAAGGAACAGCCAAGACCAAGAACCCTTCAGGTCTGTCTACTGCTGTAAACCCATACATAGCAGCTTCTGTAGCAGCATCAGAACACACAATTGCTTTGCCAAACTGTAGGTCAGAAATGCATTGACAATTAGGATCACTCCAGGATCTGACAAAGTATTGCAAATATGCTGTTGTGCTAAATACCATATAACCAGGCACGGGTAGAGAACATATCGCAGGCAAGAGCCCTTTATGCAAGTGCCGCAACAGATTTGAACTTCGAGTACCTAATAAAGGCGGAACATTAAACTTCATATTGACAAGAAACAAGAACATGCTTTGTGGGAACAATAAGAAGAATCTCTCAACAATGAGAACAAACTCGGTGGATACACAAGGAAAGGTCTTACCACACCATAGGACCTTACTAGGCAACTTCTTTATTTCATCATAAGGCGGACAGGCGCTTGAATCGATAGTAAAGATGTTATTGATGGATACTCCATTGCTCTGAAAATATAGACAATTAGACATCCAAAAGGTTCTTGACACTATAAAGCCCATTGATATAAAGCCTTCCTTTAGTAGATTTTCTCTTAATAGCAGGTCGTCTCTTACTAGATGTCATACGAGGCGAACAATTTTACCGTTGCATAAAGGTTGTAAGGGCCATACTAACAATATCTCCAACCTTGACAGGTTCATAAGTGTTTTCCAGGTAATTAAGAATCATTTTGTAGTCTTCGAGACACTTTTTCCACTGGTTGAATTGAGCAGCCCAATTTCTTGTATCGATCAAATAGTGGGTCGTCAATGGTAGAGCCGGTCATGTCCCCTATAAGATGTGAGGCCACTGTTATGTTCCAGACTGTCTCCAGAGCCGCGGCTGCCTGCATGTTCCAACCAAAACTCCATGTTAACACTGCAAATGAAAACCAAATACCAGCCCACTAGAGATTGGAGGTTTTTCGTCTCTTAACATGATCTGCAAGTTCTTGGTAATCGATGAAGATGAATGGCCTGGTATAATGCATCAATGTGAACCATCTATTACTAAAATCTGCCCATACAGCCCGTCTTTTATCCCCCGTTTCCTCCATTGATTTGAATCTTTCCACAAATTGGAGGATTAGCTCCTCACCTAAAGAAGATATATTGTCAATACTGAGGCGGAAATAATTTGTGGGTCTTACACAAGCTTCACTTAAACTTACATTTTTTCAAATGAACATCTGAGAGCATCCCCATTGGGAGATCTGGCGAGTCCAATCCCATTTCCATCATAGCATATCTGTAATCAAGGTGTAGGACTTGGGAACCGCAAGAAAAAGTAGGCTAAATTGAACCATAATAAGATACCTACTTGTAAATCTCTCGACTGCATATAACCTTCATAAAATTTGCAACTGTTGATTCAAGTTTGCAGTGCGTAGCTGCAATTCCAAGCTGTCGAAGACCAAGTCCTCCATACCGCGCATCAATTCCATCATCATATATATATATAAAAGAAACAACTATATGATTAAGCTTTCAAGTCATGTCCTACCTTATTTATTCCTGTTAGACATTAGTATCTATGTATGTGATAAAACAGTCGACGTTAAATACACCTAAACAAGCACAGATGCATGAACACAACAACACCCACAAACAGACATACACGTGTATGTATATATGCGCATAAGACCACACTTTGTGAGAGATCCTAGTTTATTCGAAGTGAGCATAGAGCTAATCTAGTAGTCATACCATATCAATTGGATAGAATTTGATAGGTTTCTTCTCAAGCTTCTTTTCCCTTTCCCATGGCTCAAACTCATTATCAGTAAGCTCCTCAAAGAGTCGAGCAAACTCTTCAATAGCTTTGTCAACATCTTCCCATTCCTCCAGTCTCTCCTCTGCTCTCGCATCATCACCAACTCTCCCTTTTTTGTAATATAGGTACATGCAGTCCTCTGGTACCATAATTAGTTGCATCAAATGCTGCACAAAACATAATGTCATTACCGTAAACAAATGTCCCAAAGGTAGAAAATTTAGGTTTCATCCCTGAGTAACACTTGCCAAAGTAAAGGAACATAGAGAAGGTTGGTTGTATTACTCATTCAGTCCTCTTCCTTTCTCACAAATGGAGAACGCGCAATTGAACAAGATTCCATCCTTCTCGAAGATCTCCCCCCCTTGTTCTTGCAACTTGGTGTCCTTGTAGACACTTCGCTTGCCATAAACCTTAAGCTACAAATCACAAAGCAGATGGTTACAAAAAAAAAAAAATGAATTACGTTTCAAGCAGAGCACGCCTAGATATCCTACAATTTCTCGAGTATCATCAAGCAAATTATACTTCTGTTGAAAAGGACTCAAGTGCCTCCTCTCTTGGATCTTGCTTATCCCATGGAATTCCTTTTCCATCCACTGAAAGATCGCTTACAATATCATATGCCTCCAAAGGTTGAGCTTCTTTTTTCTCAATGCTATCACTCAGCCAAGCTTCCCTCACCACAGGTATACCCTCTCCCTACAAAAAATGTTTGTTGCTATATGAAGTGATGTGAAATCCCATGCAAGCATTTGTAAACAAGCAATGGAAATGAATCAGAAACTAAGTTAAACAGGATATCGAGAAATGAACTTGACAGTAACAGAAACTACCCGGAAACTATAGGTTGTAAAATAGTGTTATTCTACATTTTTTAAAGAAACTTTCATCCAGATGATCCATCATCTAGCAAAATTTTAATCATAGTCGTCGGACTCGAATTTTTAAACATTGCTTCCACCACCTTGGAGGAACCACCGCGCTCTCTCGTTCAGCGGGAGATACAACTAGACAAGTTATGCCTACAAAGGAGAGCCATAATAGTATCTGAGAACATCTTAAAAAAGAAAACATGAACACCACCAGCAGCACCAACAACAAACAAGGATTCATATTCTTTAAATAGAGATTTTACCGTGGACAGTATTGGCAAACTTGTCCTCCATGTTTTTCGATCTCTCTCCTCCAATAATGCTGCATGTATGTATTATTAATGACATAATCAACTTTCAAAAACATATAGATCAATCATCTCCATCATATACAATGACAATACTACCTACAACATACATGTGTTCGAGAAAGACGGCCGGATAGTGAAATTGTCATTCCACTGAAAAGGCTTGTTTGTTGGGTTTAATTTCCTCTGTGGACGCCGACTTGGGTCTTGGTAGCGCTTGATCACCTGTACGAAGGAAGATGTAATTTTCAAAATGACAATGTAACACATGAGTAACAAAGGTAAGAAAGTATAGATGAGATTCAGATTTACATCTGTAACGGCTGACTCGCAATCGCTGACCCAATCTGGTAATTTAGTTGGTTCCTCCTTCCTTAGTGATTCCCTTGTGCTGAAGTTGCAGGAAGACCACTCACTGTAAATTTCTCTACACAAGTAGTTGCTCCCAGTGAACTCAAGATTCTCATAGCAAACTGGGCATTTCTGTAGTGGCCCATAAATCAACGAGTCTTGGCTGTACAACAGGATTGTCATTTGAATGTTAAGAAATATGTAACTTAGTGCATCCCAAATATATAGTTTCACCTCAATGTTCATGTGCAAAGCTATGTTGCATGAATATAAGTGAATGGCCTACCTATATCACACAACTAAACTTCCTTTTTTTCCAAATCATCTACATAAATTATGAATAGATGAATCCTATGTTGAACCATTTGATATATATTATTTTGCCGTTCTTTACAAGCTTGAGCTTTTAGAGCAAATGGTGTTTAACATAGTATCAGAGCGAGAGGTCAAGTGATCAAATCTTGAGAGAGGTGTGTGTTTGCCTTGGTGCCTGTGTTATCCCACGAATGTCTATTTGATATACATTGTTGTGCCATTCTCTCTCTAACAGCTTGAGCTTTCATAGTAATTGGTGTTTAACATCCTATATTCTAGAATAATAACTTCCCCAAGTAGGTAACAAAGTATTGTTAATGATATATATTATTTAGCTCATTAATCTTAAGCTCTTGTTTAGATGTTGCTTACATATATGGGGCATGTCATAACATATAATATTATTTAGGCGAAGGATATTGGTTTGTGTCACCAGCTTTTAGTTGGTTGGCTAGACAATATCATTTTTGCTACATGGAAGAATGATATGGTCGGTGCCGACTGTCTATTTGATAAGAGACTTTAGACCACATAGATACATGTGTACTTAAGTATTGTCACATGTATCAATGGCCATTCAATTTATTTATTTTAATGTTTCTTAAGTTCTATACAAAGAACTTTATGTCAGTTGTAAAACATATTTGGGGACTGAAACTTGGTATGTAACATGATCTTAGGTTGGGTTGGAAATTTCCAGCTCTAGTGTGATCACACCAAATAAAACTATAGGTGTGAGATCTTGTATTTACTCTGGTGGGTATGAAAAGTAAACCCGAACATGCCATATATTTTTGGGTTAATTCCATTTACACTAATATTTCTAACAAATCAAATCCAAACACTGTTTTCTGTTTTCCCACTTGCACCCTTGAGGTTTTGTGCTACATTGTAGAAACCACCTTTCCGTTAACTTTTCGTTTTATCACTAACGGAAAGAGTTGAATTTTTATTTTTTATTTTTATTTATGGACTATATTACCATTAAACTAAAACTAGATACTTAAAAATAAGAAAAACAAAATTCCCCAATATTGCTCGATACGAGTTTAATCGTATTTTTTATTGCTTTATTAGTATTACTTAAATTAAGGTAAAGAATTTCTCATGATAGAAGGGCAATTTTATTTTATAAAAAATAGTTTTCTCTTATTTAAATATATTTTTAAGATAAGATGGAAAAGGTAAATTAATGAAGGAAAAATTATACTTGGACCCCTTGAGTTTTTTGACAACTACAGTTAGACCCTCCTGAGGTTTTTGAAACTACAATGGCACCCTTTATTCGAAACCTGAGTTGATATACCCTTAAAAAGAATTGAATGACTTTTAGATAAAATGGATAAACCGTAATTCGAAAATACTCCTCTTAGTCTCTTGATTAAAAAACCGTCATGCTCTAACGTCACATTTGAATCATTCATCAAAGAGGAAAAAAAAGAAAAACACATCAAATGATTGATCCAATGTAGAGAAAAAAAATAAAAACACATCAAATGATTGATGAAGAACTGTTTATAAGGGATATATCAGTCAATGACTCAGCGTCGAGAGTTAACCAACTCCCTTAAATTTTCGATGAAGGATGTCATAGAAATTTCAAAAACCTCAAGAGCTATAACTGAAATTTCCAAAATTCTCAAGAGTCAAAGTGTAATTTTTCATTAATTAACACCGGTTCACCATAACGTCACTAACGGGGTATAAGTGGAATATCAGAAGCTAAGAGTGTAAGTGGAATATCAGAAACTAGGAGTGTAAGTAGAGTATCAGAAACAAGCCGTAGTCACAGGATTCTTTTTCCACTGGTTGAATTGAGCAGCCTAATTTCTTGTATTGGTCAAATAGTGGGTCATCAATGGTAGAGCTAGTCATGTCTCCAATAAGGTGTGAGGCCACTTTTATGTCTCGGACAGTCTTCAGAACAGCTGCCCCCTGCATGGTTCAACCAGAATTTCATGTTAAGTGCAACTCAAATCCTGCTTACAGGGGATTTGAGTTTTTACATCTCTTACATTATCTGCAAGTTCTTGGTAATCATTGAAGATGAATGGCCTGGTGGAAGGCATCAATGTGAACCATGGATAGCTAAAATCTATCCATGCAGTCTGGGATTTCTGCCCTGTTTGCTTCATTAATTTCACTCTTTCCACAAGTTGGAGGAGCTCTTCCTCACCTGAAGGAGAGAATGTTAATATTGTCATTCATAAGACTACATGATATTACAGAAGCCTCACTTGAACTTACATCTTTTCAAATGAACATCGAAGAGCATCCCTGTTGGTAGATCTGGTGAGTCTAATCCCATTTCCATCATAGCATATCTGCAATCAAGGTGTAGGACTTCAGGGATCGACAATAAAAGAGAGGCTAAGAGAGTCATATTAAAGCCACCTACTTGTAAATCTCTTGACTGCATAGAATCTTCATTAAATTTGCAACCAATGGTTCAAGCTTGCAGTGCATGGTTGCAATTCCAAGTTGTCGAAGTTTTGGTCCCCCATATCGCACATCAATACCATCATCCTATGCAAAGACAAAGAAACAACTATAGGATTAATCTTTCTTATCTTACCTTCCCATTCACTCTATACTTTGCTTAAAGTGATCATAGAACTGTATATAGCTAAAAGATGAGAGATTATACCATATCAATGGGACAAAATTTCAAGTATTTCTTCTGACACGTCCTTTTCCTCTCCCATGGCTCAAACTCATTACCAGTAAGCTCCTCAAAGAGATGCACAAACTCTTTTACAGCATTCTCAACATTATTACATTCCTCGAGTCTCTGCTCTGCTCTCACATCATCACCAATTCTCCCCTTCTTATAATACAGGTACAGGCGGTTTTCCGGTACCATAATCAGTTGCATGATACAACAGCTGCAACAATTATACAAAAATTTGTATGGTAGAAATTTTATGATTCATCCTTGCCAAAGTAAAGGAATAGAAACAAGGTCGGTTCTATTACTCATTCAATCGTCCTCCTTGGTCACAGATGGAGAACGCACGATTGAACAAGTTCCCATCCTTCTCGAAGATCCTCCCCCCTTGTTCCTGCAACTTGGAGTCCTCATGGACACCTCTCTTGCCATAAAGTTTAATCTGTAAATCACAATGTCGTTGATTTATTTAAAAAAAAAAAAAAGTAATTTACATATCAAGTGCCAGGACTCCTTGAATATCATCAAGCAATGACTATTTCTGTTGTAAAGGACGACTCCAGTTCCTCCTCACATATGTCTTGCTTGTCCCATGAACTCCCCTTTCCATCCCTCAAAAGATCAGTAATGTCATATGCCTCAAGAGGTTGAGGTTCTTGTTTCTCAATGCTGTCACCCAACCAAGCCACCCTCACCACAGGTATGCCTCTCTTCCTATAAAAATGTTTTTTCCATTTGAAGTAATGAAAATCCCAGGCAAGCATTTGTAGGAGAGCAATGGAAAGAAAGCAAGTGTTTGATGCAGTTATAAGTTCAAGTTAATTTATAGGATATCAAGAAGTGAATTTATAAGTGACAGAAACTACCTATAAACCAGTAAGTTATAAAACAACCTTATTTTACAGTAAAAAATGAATCGTCCAACTAGATAACGATCTTAAAAAACCCAATAGCAAAGACTTAACCAGGATAATTGAACTTTAAGTTTTGAATACTAACAATGCTTCCTCCACTTTTGATGAACCACCGCGTTCTGGTCCAGCAGAAGACACAACTAGACAACTTACACCTACAAAGGCAAGCCTTAATAGCATCTGAGGACTTTAGGGAATAGAAAACAAGCAATAACAGAAAATAAAGCATGAACATACAGATTTACGTGAAAACCCCTTGTGGAGAAAACCACGGAGCAATAAAAAATCCACTATAATCAAGAAATAGGAACAGGGTTATAGAGATCTCTCTCACACTCTTTCTCACTCGCACAAACCGTCAATCCCTGGTCTTACACGATTTAAGGTTAATAATAACATTAAAAAGGATAAAATATGAAAACTATCCCCATTAATAACCCAGCAATTCGACCGGCGAGCATAGAAGCTGGATCTAATGAACCATCAGGCTCCACACCTCAACGAGGAAAACAACGGTAAACAAGCAACAATGACGCTAAAAGTACAAAACAAGAATGCCACCATCATCACAAGCAGCACTTGCTCCCAAGGAATCGTATTATTTAGGTAAATATTTTACCAGGAAATGTATTGGCAATTACTCCTCCATGCTTTTCGATCTCTCTCTTCCAATATTCCTGCATTTTTATCATTAACAGCATATTCAATCAACTTATAAGAACAGATATAAATCACTCATTACCATCATTTACAATAACGTTAGAGAAACATACACGTGTTCCATAAAGACGTCCGAATAGTGAAATTGTCATCCCAGTGAAAGGTTTATCCGGTGAGGTTGCCACACCTAACGTCCTGTGGGGAGGGTGACTAGGTTCTTGGTGGATCTTGATTAACTGTACAAAGAAAGATGAAATCTTAAAAATGATCAGTACTACTTCTGGATATTACAGACGAAATGTAGATTTACATCTGAAATATTCGAATCAAAGTCGCCAACGAGAGCATTTCGTCTGGACTGTTGTCTGGACGGTGTGGGGATTGCTGCCATGTGTCCAGACGAATTGCTCTCTATCTTCTATTTTGTGTCAACGTTTGGGTGCCTCAAGTTGTTTGTAGTAAAAAATAAAAAATTCAAAAACCAGACGAAAAAAAATCGCGTTCTTCTCCAAGCTCTGAGAAACCAGAGAGAAGAAAGTAAGAAAAAAAAATAACCCCTATTCATCTCTTCTCCATCCAAATCTGGCGGCAGCATCCGACATCTAATCGAACCACATTCCGACGGACGCTGTAACTTTTGGCCAACCCCAATTTCCGGCAACGACACCTCTCAATCCGGTGAGCTCCTCCGAGCAGCACACATCCGGTAAACTCTTTCCCTTCTTCTTCTTCTTCTAGAATTACCCCTTCCCATCCAAGCTTGAGAAACGAAATAGAAGAAAGCCAAAAAAAAAAAAATCCTAATCCCTATTCATCTTCTTCTTCTAATATTACCCATTCCCATCAATGGATTGCATGTTCTCCTTACTGTTAAACCTCAATACATGGTTATTTCTCCTTTTTTGTTAGGTGTTGTTTGACTGAGTACAAACATTAAAACATAGGATACAAGCATTACAAAACGGAGTACAACAATTACAACATAGAGTACAAGCATGTGCTCAATTTTGTAATGCTTGTACTCCGTGTTGTAATGCTTGTACTTTACGTTGTTATGCTTATATTCCGTGTTGTTATGCTT
>JAUPMG010000013.1:7417162-7434860 GCA_031762675.1 Pachysandra terminalis | reverse complement strand
CACAAAGAGGGAATTAAGAGATGGTCTTAGCCCTTGAACAAAAATGGAAGAATGTGTGACATCAAAAAGGAGGAATGTGAGAAATTGTCCCGAGCTCCTGTTCTCACACAAAATATTGCGAAGGGAATTAAGAAATGGTCTTAGCCCTTGAACAAAGAGGACGAATGCGAGAAATGGTCTCGAGCTCCTGTTCTCAGACAAAAATAGACGCGAGACTTGAATTCCCGAGAGTTGCAAATCCCTTAAAACCATGCTGTACACATGGAATCAATAGCATCTCAGACTTGACGATCCATTTTATATAAATGGTGACTAGGGATGCTGGCAGGTCTGACGCAATATGAATATAAATATACGGAAATACTTTATAGACACAAAGACATGGAAATACTTTGTGGTCATAAATGATGGGTACTAGTTGCCAGACCATTGTGGTCGGGTTCTCCTGCGTATTGTTATCATGTAGTGAACCCATGTTATTGAAATCATGACATTTATAGCATGATTAGATGGAAACATGATTGTGTACATGTTATTAAATTCATAGCATTGCTTGCATGATCATATGAAAACCTGTATGTTTCGTTATGATTAGTACTCTTTACTTGCTGAGCTGTGTAGCTCAAGCCTTCGGCTTAAACATTTCCAGGTCGTATAGATGCACATGATGCGCCCCCTGATAGAGCGTGTGATGATAAGGATTATGTTGATGACCGAGACCAGGGATTTTGTGTGATGTGAGCGGTGTTTACGCTCTTGTTGTATTTTGATGTATTTTGAGATAAACTTTGATGGTGTATTTGAGAGGTATTTTGATGTGTATTTTGAGTTGTACTTTGAGTTTGTACAACGGAGTTGTACGTGATGACTGGACCTTGTACATTGATTGAGATGATCACTTTGGGCATTTCTATAGTTTAATGCCGGACTATATATATAATTCAGGTTTACGATCTTTATGTTGTTTCCGCTGTTTATTGAAGATGATAATCATTGCTTTAAGGATTGTATGTTGGATTCTACCTTCACGCTTGATGATAAAGATTAATTATGGATAATTAAGGGTGAAGGTCATGGCCTCGCGTTTCCAGACTCCACTCGTGCTGACACGTGTGCGTTTGGGAATGCAGGGCGTGACAGTAACGGGGATATCCAAGGGTCATAGTTCTGACGGCATTCATTTGCACTTCATTTGTTTGAACCTACCATTGTTTGGAATGATGGCTACACTATTCATGACATTACATACAATTAATGTACCAATTCATTATATCATAGCATGGCACGCATCCATGGGAACAGATATTCATAATTCCATATGTTAGTACATTACTTGTTGAGCTTGTAGCTCAAGCCTTTTGGCTCCTAACATTTCAGGTGGACCGGCCATGACGTGATAGAGCTTGGATGATGGAACGGAAGATGAGGATAAGAAGCCAATGAAGTTTAGATCACGTTATAAACATTTTAATATTTAACGGGTTGTATTAAACATTGGAAGTTTGAACTAGATATGATGTCGAGACTATGATTACTCTTGCACTAGCTTAGTTTAATAGTTGAATGTTGACTATACTATGTTGAGACATTTCACATTTGAATGCTTCCATTGATATTGAATGGAATGTGTGATTGTTATTTATGTTATTTTGGTTCGCCACCTCTTAGGAGTGAGTAGAGGAGGGGTGAGAGTTGCATTCTGGAACTTTGGGTAAATACCCATGGGTTCATGGGGTATGCCCTGGAGTTTGGATGTGACATTAGCGACCATATCACTACCATTAAAGTCACACATTTAATTATCATCTCATATACACAAATTGTTGATTTTGCATCATTATCTAGGATTAAACAATAACATTAATCTTTTATTTATCATATCAAAAACACACAAAACCATGGGTCGTAATGCATAATTATATCAAATATAATAAAATTTTAATAATACTTTTAATTCCTAATATGCAAAACCCATCTAGGAAATTACACAAAATCAACTAGGATATTATTGACATGTTAACCTTATATTATCATGAAAATCAAATAATTAATTCATTCCTTAGTACTCTAACATATTATATAAAAGGCACAAATTTAGTTCTATGTGCAAATTGACTTAATGTGTTATATGTGATTTTGAAAGTATAATATGTTTTCTTATTGCTTTGATTAAAAGTTGATGTCATAATTTTTGTTTGATCACTAAATTTCATGTATTTAATGGTGTTCTAACTGTTAAAACGTTTCTATAGTGCACTACTTTTAAAACTGTGTAATCTTGAAACTTAGGCAAGACCCCAGGGTATACTCCCAAATTTCGGAATACCTTAGACTGCGTTTGGATAGCGTCAAAGTGTGTCAAAGGAAAAAAGAAAGTGAAAATAAAGTGAAAGTGCGGTGAAAAGAAAGTGAAAATAACTTTCTTGGAGCTGTTTGGATGTTGCAAGAAATTTGCATGACTCTTAATGGAAATCATGTAATTGTGCATTTGGTTAGCAAGAAAGTCATAAGAATCCTGACATAATTTTCAATTATACCCTTATATCATAAGCCATATTTATGTTGTGTCAAACCGACTTCGGTTTGATTTTGGTTCGATTTCTAATTTTTTTAAGTTTCAAAAAAATTACACTCAATAAAATTTTATTTAAATTTTAAAAAAAAATTATAAGTTTTTATCGGTCCCACCTCTTTTGGTTTTATTGTAGAACACCTAACTCTTTTTTTAGTTTTTTATCATTTTATTTATATTTTTATTTTTTTCTTAATTAATAAGACTTTTTTAATTATATATATACATACATGTCAATCATGTAAATATGGATTTTGGGGAAGGGTAGTTTTGGGAGTAAATATTTTTCGTTTTCTTGTGATGCAAAATCGAACAGATCCAGCAGGAAATAAAAATGTCACTTTTTTTTCTTAAGAAAGTGGTGGGACCCATGAAACTTCCTTTTTCCTGCAAACCAAACTCTCAAAGGAAAAGGAAAGTGGTGGGCCCCACTACTTTCTTTTTTCCTTTGATGGTAAACAAACGCAGCCTTAGGGTATGCCGAATATGAATATTTACTGATTTGATAAGTATTTAATATAATAATGCTTATGATTAATATTATGCCAATGTTTGCAGCATATGTGAAGAATTGAGTTTTCTACTTATATTATTGGAGGCATATGTATTATGTGATTTTAACCTCCTAACATGTATGTTTTATTAAAGGTAATGCGTGCATGATATTTTGTCACCCCCCACATCCGAGATATGGGATCTCAAGGATTTCAGGGGATTGACCTTCTAATCCACACAATGGATGTGGCTACCAATCCAACATATACAAGACCAATCATGTGGTTCCATAGAGCATAACTAAACAAACCAGCGAAAGTCTGATAAAATTAAAACCTTATTCAATATCAACCATCATAGAAGAATTCAATAAAACAAATTACTAGATCAAAATAAAAGTCAACATTGTTCTTGCCCTCATGGGTCAAACAAAACCTAACAATCTAAAATTCTCGGGCAGCAACCCCATCCTCCTCGGTAGCACGTTCGGTGGCTCTCGATAGCAACCTCGGCAGCTGCCTAGATTCCTACCGAACTCAATTTTAATTAATTTTTCAATTTAAAATTTTTTATAAAATTTTTAAATTCATTCTTATTAATTCCCCATAAAAATACCTTTTGATTTCTAAGTACAATTTAATTCATAATTACTTGAAGTTGACAGGTCAAACCCGAAGCCAACACTGACCTAATAATATGATTTCTTAATAATTTATATCATTATTAAATTTTTCCACTTAGTGTTCCTTATTTATAATTTATCCTTGATTTTTAATAACCTTACAAAATTTTCTATTAACTTTAATCAATATCTGGGTTTACTCATATGCTAGAATTCATCCTGTTGATTTATAGTCTAGTTCTTACTTTATTATTTTAATTTCACTCTTACTTAACACTTTTAATTATTCTTATTCCTAATTATAGTTCCCAAGTAACTATGTATTTTGGTATTTGGTTTAGCGTTCCCTCATAGGCACAATCACACAATCTATGTTATGTTAACATTCATATAGAGACACTTATTATATACGTCCAACACCCAAAATCACACAATCCAAATGGAATTCTAAACACACCTTCCTAAGTAATTTCTTAAATTGATATGTCTCTAAGCATGTGGTCAAAAGTCTACGTACAATTAGTACTTATACACATATACATTCGTATGCAGACACAAGTATAAGAAACACACCACCTCAAACAATTAATTCGACAATCTAAATTAAGCACATACACAACACTCAATTCAAAGCAAATTCACAGAAGTCAAGCAATTCACATAGAGCATTCAATTCAAGAAATTCATATGAAGCACTCCATTCAAGCAATTCACACAATTCAAGTAATTCAGATATAGCACTCAACACACAATTCATACACGTGAATCCTAATGCTCACTTCTATGTTCTCTTAACCCTAGATAACTTAAACCTAGAGCTTTGATACCAATTTGTCATGTCCCAAATCCGATATATGGGATCTCGAGGATTTCAAGGGATTGACCTTCGGATCCACACAGTGGATGCGGCCACCAATCCAACATATACAAAACCAATCCCATGGTTCCACAAAGCATCACTAAACAAACAAAATCTAATAAAATTAAAACATTATTCAATATAACTATCATAAAAGAATATAATAAAACCAATTACTAAATCAAAATAAAACTCAACATTGTTCTTGCCCTCATGGGTCAAACCAAACCTAACAATCTAAAATTCTCGGATAGCAACCCCATCCTCCTAATGTTCCACATTCTTATTCTCTTCTTGCTACAGATCACCCATCGCTATCCACTTCATTTGGGAAAGTCATCCGTCTCCACATAGAGATGATCTTGGGAGCACAATAGGAAAATTCCATAGCACTACAATAGATACTTTCATAGAATTATAATAAAACAAGTTCATTCATGCAATTGTTTTCAAAACACATATATAGTGCACTAACAAGGTTCTTATCATGCACCTAGACAATTCTACATAAACATGTTATAGTATCAGTTATAAGCCCACACTATATGAACTCAACTCAATACATGTCCTATTGTAACCTTCTCATGAATCACATAACTTTCATTTGTAGCAATACTTACCTCATTCACAATTACACCCACCACTCGTGATCCCATCATGACATGGTTCAAAATTTCCAAGGCCATTAATACACCATTCATGCCACACAATTAGCTATAAGCATATTTTACCTTATATTACAGATAATAATTACTTATTAAGTTACTTTTACTCATAATTTTCAATTATCACATTCAATCACCAATTCACAGAGAATACCTAAGTTCATACCACAGCCACACATGACTCAATGCAAATCATGCAAATGAACATTACAGTCATGCGGATGCTAACCAATCAAACACAAACAGAATACATGCAATGAGTATGATGCAATGCTTATGAAAGATGAAATGATGCAAGTGTGCAAGGGTAGTTAGGCCATGCCCAACCTTGAATTCCATCCACATAACTGCTGAGAACACTGTTCAGAATCTGCCAATACAACCAATGCCCATCCATGAATTCCATCACATAACTACTAAGAACATTGTCCAGAGTCTGTCAACACAACCAATGCTCATCCATGAATTCCATCACAAATCTGCTGACACAACCAACCACTGTCTGTATCTGCTAACACAACCCAACCACTGTCTATATCTGCCAACACAACCAAACCACTGTCGATATCTATTTCTTTTAGGGAATACAACCCAAGGCAGAATAGTCACCCTCTTTCCTTTCAGGGGATAATACCCAAGGCAGGAAATATGCTCTCTTTCCTTTCAGGAAATGGTACCCTAGGTTGAAAATATGCCCTCTTTCCTTTCAGGGAATAATACCCAAGGTAGGAAATATGCCCAATTTCCTTTCAGGGAATGGTACCCTAGGTAGGAAATCTGCCCTCTTTCCTTTCAGGGAATGGTACCCTAGGCTAGGAAATCTGCCCTCTTTCCTTTCAGGGAATGGTACCCTAGGCAGGAAATCTATCATTTTTCTTTCGGGATATACTCTATATAAGAAATTCACCTTCACAAACACAATCAACATATACATCTTGTGTCGCACAACACAAGGATCACTAGTGAGTGCCTCTAGCATCACACCCAAATCCACACAGTTAAAAAACATACATAGAACTCACATACCAAATACACAGAAAATCATCAAACTAAGATCATTGTACACCCAAACTCCATACCATATAGTTCATATCATGATACAATCATTCAAATTCACAATAACATAAATATCACACCATATGTCAGATCGTGTTGAAAACTAGGCAATTTACACATTTTATTGCACACAATCTTACACAGGTACTTCGCACACAAACCAAGACCACACACACACTACAAATACCATCATGGAGCTATCCATAAAATTTCATGCATTTTGGAGCTTGATAGGTGCTCGGTAGCTGCCAAGCTTCCTGCCGAAGCTCCTCGGTAGCTGCCGTGTCTCGATAGCAGGGCCAGGGGCTTGCGCTAGCTCAGCACCTGCCGAGCTTCCTGTCGAGCAAGAAATTCAGCCCAGAATTTAGTTTTTCTCCTCGTGGTTCATGCCCAACGTTCCATACACTTTAATTAGACCAATAAAGTTAACATGCCATAAACAAAACCCAAACTTCAATTCCAAGATTAACATGATAAATTCACCACTTTTCATGAATCAAAGTTCGTAACTAGAATTTCTTCTTAACTTTCATAATTCCACAATTAAAGACAAGATCTTCACACAACATGGAGAAATTATAGTTTATATGCATAATTCAACCACAAATAAGACAATGATCCTAGATGCATTATTCTATGGCATCATTACATTCTGTGAACATGCCTACCTTAGAACTAAGGAAATTCTTACCTCATGATCCAGTACATCCCAATCTGGAGAAAAATCATTATCATCCCTTTCCTCCTCTATCTTTTCTTGTCTCTTCAATGCTTGTTTGATCAGCCTTCTTCACTTTTTCCTTTCTTCTGGAGACACTTTGTGCTTTCTTCCTTTACTTGCTTTCTTTCCTTTTGCTTTATTCTCCTTAGCCATCTTCCTCCAACAATTTTGTATTCTCCTCTTCTCTATCCTCTCTTCTTTTTCTTTCTTCCCTCTCAATGTTCTCTTCTCCCACTCCCCCTCTACATATGGTTACTTCCCTCCTTTCTGGGGAATCGTAGTCATCCAAGTAACTGATTTGGATTCAAATTTGAATTCAATCCAGTTAGTTAATCTTTAATTATCCTTTTAAATTTTCGTATTCCCTTTTTCCTCTAACCTTACTTGGGCCAAACAATCAGCCCTTGTCCTAGGCCTTAAAGCCCAAATTAAAATTTATATTTCTTCCATCTTCTCCTTATATTTTTTATAATTCGCACATTGGTCCTTAATTTCATTATTTTAATTACATTTTTAGGTTGCGGGTCACTACAGATTTTGCATATGTGACTCATGTGTTGGCTTATTTTCATATACCTTGCTTGAGCATTGTGACTTGGATAGAGTCCAATGAGTTGACTTGACCCTTTGGTTCCTTGATGATGAATTTATGGATATGGTAATGCACTACAAGCATATGATTATGTCTATTGTTAATGTGTGTGACATTATGCGGAGGGTGTTGAACCATTTCATAGACATTGTTGTGTCGTTCTCTAACAACTTAAGCTTTTGGAGTAAGTAGTTCTTAACATAGTATTAAAGCCCATCTGACTAACGTCTAAATTTTTCTTTTCTCTTTTGTTGAATATGAACTCCATTCAAACAATTTCTACTACAACTTCTTCCACTTTCATGTCTGGTTTTTCTTCCTCTATTGGAAATATCCAGCATTATGTCTCCATCAAATTGGATCGTGGGAACTACCTCCAGTGGAATTCTCAATTTCTGCCAATTCTCCGTGCCCATGATCTTGAAGGTTTTGTTACAGGCAATCTTCCATGCCCCCACGGTTTCTACGAAACCAAGATGGCCCATCCATCTCGGAGTTTTACCCAGAGTTTTTAGCTTGGCAACAACAAGATCAACTCATTCTGAGTTGGCTGGTCTCCTCCTTGACTAATCGGGTCTTAGCCCACGTTGTTGGGCTTTCCACTGCTAGAGAAGCATGGATAGCTTTGGAGAAAATATTCTCCTCTCAATCAAGGGAAGGGTCATGCAGTTAAAACTTCAGTTTCAGTCACTGAAGAAAGAAAGTCTGTCCATGACATATTATCTTCAACGTGCCAAGACCCTCCCCGATGCACTTGCTGCCATAGCCCAACTGGTCCCAGATTCGGACTTCATTCTATATATCTTGGGTGGTCAAGGACCACAATATGAAGCTTTTGTCAGGACTGTTACTACTCGATTTGAGACAACTGACATTGATGAACTCTATGATCTTATCCCTACCCAGGTGAAGGTTGTAGATTACCCGGATCACGTATCTCGATGCATACGTACCCGAATCTACAGCGGAAGATCTCTATTGAACCGGAAAACGTTTCAAATTGGTGTATGTGATTAATATAACCACACAGGGATGTCCACACTCAATCAACCTAGGACTGTGGTATGAGACATAAGCCTAGATCTCAAAGGAAAGTAGAGATGATGAGAGTAAGAGAATCTCTAGGGCTAGATATCTCAAAAAGTGTGAAGCATGAATGGATAGGGAAGATGAGCCTTCTATACATAGAAAACGCATCTCAACTCCTATAAGGACTTTATCTCTTAATTCTATTAGGAGAGAGTTATCCACATCCACACTTTTAACCAAGCATGAACATCCCATTAAATGGGGACCGGTCAGCCCAAACAGGTGAACTGGTTGACCCATCTCTTAAATACAACATCAGGAGATAAGATTGGAACCAAACCAACTCAATGAGATTTCAGATGGTACCCCCTCGGCAAACGTTTCAACCCGACAATACTAGTCAGTCAAACTTTTTAATGTTTCTTGGAAATGCAAGAAACATGGGACCAAATATCACAAACGATTTGCTTCCCTTCAACGTATTCTTTATCTTTTTTCCTCCACTCCATATTGATTATTTTGTTCTATCCTCTCCCATTTGTCCCTCTTAAGAAAGTTTTTTTTATTATTATTTTTTTTTTATTAAGATTAGGTAAGCTTATCATATTGATTATTTTGTTCTATCCTCTCCCATTTTGCCCCTCTAAGAATTTTTTTATTATTATTATTATTATTTTTTTATTAAGATTAGGTAAGCTTATCATGTTAGTCAAAACAAGCAAGACCTTACAAAAGCTATATCTTCATCAAAATCTAGTTCATTCTAACCTCTCTGTTGTAAGCACATTTTCTTCATTGATATTCATATCCTATTTCTGACCATATATATCATGGGCCAGCCAACCCACCTTCTCGAATCCATTTATGTGGCTGTTGTCTTCTTAGTGGATCTTGACAATCCGTTTTAAAGCTGTAACTCTATTTGAGTGTTTAATAATAAGGCAAACTTGTCCAAACTCGTGTTTACAGATAAACTAAACAAACCTAATTAGTGCTGATATTTTAGCTAAGTTAGGAGATAGTTGTCATCAACCTTAATGCATTATATATAATGCTAATTAAGACCAATTGATCTATTCAAAAAATAAATAAAAAAGAAAGAATGCCCAATGGACGACGGGCATAACGACATGCACACGGCCAATTTGGGTGACGATGAAAAGGTAGTTGTTTATACGTAAACATCTTCTCTTAATTATTAGTTAATCAAATCTGATCAAACATTAAAAAGGGCATTCATTAAAGCATGCGCATTGAGATTGTTATTTTCATTCTCTTTTTATGTGTTATATTTTTTATTTTTTTTTTGTAAAGGGGCCAAAAGGAACGACGCCAAAACGGTTAATATAGTTAATGAGTCTTTATCGTTAACGAATCCAGCACCGAAATGGTGGGGTGGGAGTAATCAGCTACAGGAATACGTGGTATGACGTAGATCTACGTCAATTTCGTCTGCTAATCAATGCATTTAAACATGCTTTTTTTGTGACGTGGAACCTTCGACCCTACTTAGTGAAAAAGGTTAAACCCCGAATACATGATCCCACCCACAATGACTATATATAAAGTAAGTCCGAGGACTTAAATCTGGAACCTCCAACTTCTGAATTGGAGAGCCTGTCAATTGAGCTAACCCGTGTGGGTTAAAATACATTGCTATTACATGTGATCAAAAGTGTATTATCATCGTATCCCTATGTAGGGAGGCAGATTCGGGATACGTTTTTGACAAATCCTAAACTGCCCCTAAGGGAATCCTTTTAATGCCAAATCTGCTCCTAACACTATTGTGGTGGTCTTGGTGCACGACAGGTTTGACCTAGATGGGAGTAATTTTTAAAAATAAATGTCTTTTTCAAGTTAAATTTATATTTTTTTTAAAAATATTTATTTATAAAATATATATAAATATCAACATTTATGTGAATGGAAATGGACAAGGGTTAGAGTCTAGTTGAATCAAACCCAAACCTGACCAAAAGGTTACCAAACCCTAACCATTAAGGGTGGGCAGGTTACCCGTTTAACCCACTTCATTACCATCTTGACTAGCATATGGAGATTAATTATCTAATTAGGGATGGTAACGAGGTGGGTTTTGTCGAACCCTAACCCGTCCCGAAAGGACCCACCTAATATCAAACCCGCTTCTAACCCTATCGGAGCGGTAGTGGGGCAGGACGGATTTGACCCGATTAAAAGATTCTTTTAAAAATAAATATTTTGTTAAGTTAAATCTTTAATATTTAAAATATATTTACTTATAAAATATAGATTTAAAACATAAGTAAATGGCTACGAAGCGATTGAGCCAAACCCTTATCCGACTCAAGGATTACCAAACCCTAACCATTAGAGCGGTTAGCCGCTTAACTCAACCCATTGCCATCCCTCCATCCCTCCATCAAACTATTGTTATATCCTGCACCGCCTTTCTAAATTTCGAAACGACCGCCATGAAAGAGTTTGATGAATCCGAGAGACTCTAATGTGCATCATGTGGCTGGATGGGTATATATAAGTGGGTCCATTAATAAGAGTTTGACCAATCGGAAACAAGGTTTTAAAGACCGAACCGGTTGCCTAACCGATCCTGTCCGGTTCCGGTCCGGACCGCAGGTCCCGATCCGGTACAGAAAACAAAAAAAAATTGAAAAAAATTTCAGACCGGCGTCGAACCAACGAAATCGATTGTCGGACAGGACGGACCGGCGGGACCGGTCGCCGGATTGCTGGACCGACAGTACCGATGGAACCGGTAGTCAGACCGCCAGAACCGGTCACCAAACCGCTGGTCCATGACCCAGCAACACTTCTTTTGTATCGCGGGTTGAAACTGAACCGGACCGGCCAGTACAGACCGGTATTGCCCAATCCTTGAAACAATGATCGGAAAGCTTCAGATGGGGTTGAGACCATTGTTAGCAAAACGCCGTTTTAAACGGTATTTTTTTGAAAAAAAACGTGTTTAATTGCCTAAACGTTTAAAACGTTTTGTAAGCAAAAAAGCGCGTTTTTTTTTTAGATGACGTTTAAAACGCATTTTTTATGTTTTTTTCATTTAAAAAAGGTCAGTGTTTAAAGTTGACCAAAAGAAAAAAGTTGTTCGTTGGAAGTTCCAATGACAAATGCGTGTTAGCCAACAACTTAATTTTTGTGTTAAAGGATTTTATAACAAGTTCCAACAAAAAAATAAATTATTGTTTAATTATTAATACTTATATATATATTGACGTTTTTTTGAACAAAATATATATTTAACACGAATTATTTATTAAACGTATTTTTTACGTTTTCATTTATTTGACTACGATTTTTAAAATTAAAATCGTATTAAACACATATTTTTCCCGTTCCCTTTTTTTGACGTTTCACGTTTTGCTAACAATGGTTGAGACTTGAGAATGCATGCGTAAGTGAGCACTAGTCACCACCACAAGTCGTTACAAAATTCAATGAAAGTTAACAAAACCTTGGAAAAAGTTGTTCTTCTTGTACCATCACAAATAGACTTAGCCAATCAAGTTGACTCGCAATTTCGAACCTGATTCTTTTCACTAACCCTAAAATGGTAACCTCTCTCTCTCTCTCTCTCTCTCTCTCTCTCTCTCTCTCTCTCAAAGACACTAGTTTTCGAACCTGATTCTTTTCACTAACCCTAAAATGGTAACCTCTCTCTCTCTCTCTCTCTCTCTCTCTCTCTCTCTCTCTCTCTCTCTCAAAGACACTAGTTTTTAAAGTCTTCTAGTTTAATCAAACTTAATGACAGACAATACATTTTTTAAGTTTGGATATACATCTCAAACTTCTTCTTTTTTTCCTTCTTTACTTTTAACTAAACATAAGCTTCTTCAAAACACATAAATTTGATTTACAATATTTATATATATTGATATTTAAAAAAAAATCCTTTGTGGTATCTTGAAGAAATCCAATGACGGCGGCGTAAACAGCAAGACATGATCAACACGGCAATGGCCTTCAGATGACTCGTTCAGAAGGATGAAAAATGGTGGTGTGCAGGTTGAACAATATGTAAATCTGTGGTCGTCTGGCACGAGGTCTCATCGCTGATCATACTCCTGTTAGATATTTAAATAAAATTTTGTTTAGAATAAGCATGGGTTAATGTAGAAGGAATAACTTGCAACCCTCTTCAGAGTCTTGACTAGTCTAAACATTGTGTAGAAATATCATATATTACTTAATAAGAAAACTTAACATAACCTAAAGACCAGGAGAAACATATATATATTATAAGTAAAAAAAAAAAATTATGTAAGTTTTTATTAACCTTCCTAGAAAATATTAAACTATTGATTAGCCGCCCCAAAACAAAACCATGATCACACGTCGCTTAGGATCGATAATTAACCAAAAAACAAAGTCTGCTTGAGGAATCAAATGTATAAATATATTGAAATATTAAGGTCTATTATAATCATAATAGAGGAGTTGAAACTTGATCTTACTCTCGCGGACGAGATGCCCAAAGGGAACTGAGAGCTCTGAACCGGTTGTAGTACTCGCCAATGGCCAAAAAACATCGGGCTGCTTGTCGAACAGTCAAAATTCGACGCAACTGTTGTAAAGTTTGCTGTCTCAAATTATCAGCCTACAAAATTTAAAGAAATAAAAACAAAGGAAGAGAGCTAAACAAATCAAATAGAGACAAATACTAATGTAATTTGAATTTATATAATCAAACCATAACCATCATATAGATGTTGAAAGGGGTGCCTGGCAGTGCAAGTGGACATAGGCAAATAAGCTCTAAACAAAATGTCAAAAGTGGTTGAAAACCATGAAGTTGTCTTATTCATGGGGTTTGGACTCTTCTAATCATAGATTTAAAAAAAAAAAAAAAAAAAAGAGTGAAAATAACATAGATATCTTGTATTGTTTATATTCAAAGTCTTAAAAAATTATGCTGATAGATCCAGCAAGGGTTTGTATACCTACAAGTACTATAGTAAAGATGTAGAGTCCTTTTCATACCACCTTTTGGTATTATATTAAATCAATGGCAACAATATCAATTCACAAGGAAGATATAAAATAATGTACACCTGGTAAAATGCAGCATGCATGGATGAGTAGCATGATAATCACCTATGAGTTTTTACTATATATTGATCACGACGATCTCGATAATTATCAAAAAATCGGTGCAATCCTGTGTACGATTGGACATGTGATTAACTTAATCAAGGGTGCAGTGCCCATCTCATAAGGCCACAATATATTGATCTTAATCTCATTTCTTGAAAAAGAAAGAAGGAAAATCAAAATGTAAGCCATAATGTAAGAAATGAAAAAATCAAAAAATAAAACTTGTGATATTTAGGTTACACTACTTTGAAGAAAACCCAATAAGATCATAAATTAGTCTCTATCTAAATAGGTAAGCCATGGAAAGGTTACACTACCTTGAAGAAATATTTTGAAATATTGCTGAATTAGTGATCCTATATTATGCTGAAAGTTTAATTGGAAAAAAAAAATCTAGAATCTTTATATATATATATACCAATTGTTTTTAAAAGAAAATGAATAAAAATAAAATACTCAGAATACAGTCAAACCAATTACAGCTCAACTGCTCTAGTGGTAACTGGTAAGTACCTACCACCAAAGTATAGAAGAACAAAGTGTTGCACATTTGATTGTGATATTAGTTCAATTGATTATGGGATTACCTGGCGAACAAAACCTTCGAGATTGGAAAGCTTGCCCAATGCCATAGCCATCTGACCCATGTAATTCTCTACATTCGTTCGTTCGCTAAGAGACCCGCTCATGACTGTTTCCGCCAGTGACTGATGGAGTTGCTCAAGACCTTGGAAGAGAGCATCCTCTGCCTGTTGTGAGGACTGCTGAAGGCTATACATGCCCATGAATTGCTGCTCTGTTAATGGGTCTAATTGAGGCACTAATATCTGATTAAACAGAATTCCCCAAGAATAGGTAAAAGAGAAAAGCTTAGTCAGAAAAGAAATGGGATGATAGCCATGCAAGAACAAGCAGTATACTATTGAACGATAGCTTCCCTGAGGTTATATATGTTCGTCATTTTAGAAATGCCTATAATACCCTTCAGGAGGTCATTGTGTAGTTAAGATGCTAAACACTTTCTAATGGAAATAGAACTTGCAATCATAAAAAATGTGTTGTGGACCTTGATGAGATCAGAAGGTCGAAAGCCACCCATCCATAGGAAGCAACGCTCGGCCGGTGTTGTCCACATGCCGGTAATGAGGTGGAAGACATCGGACTTGGCAGCGACTCCCTTAAGTCGAAAAACCTCATCGTAGTGTGCAAGATATCCATCTAGTATTACCCTGAGCTCACCATCGGATAAATGAGCTTGCAGCCCAGTTCGGAGCTCCAACATGTGCCTATTGTCGTCTTCTAACCATCTAGCGTATTCCATATCGAAGATCGCTGCACCTATAGAACAAATTAATCATGGCAACAAAAAAAAAAAAAAAAAAAAAACTCTTTTCTTTTTCATATAACCCGCCTAGAGATTGAACTTGAAGGACCACCTCCTTATAGGGAGGGATACCCTTTCAAGAGGGGATGACTCTTACCATGAGAGCATTTCATCTGGTCCACGAAGCTGGAAGCTGGAGCGCATTCTGTAATGCTTGTACTCTATGCATTATAACGGGTACAAGCATTATATCACACGGTACTCTATGCATTATAATGAGTACAAGCATTATAGCACGGGTACAAGCATTATAGCACGGGTTACAAGCTCGCTCCAGCCTCTGGTCCAGCTTCGTGGACCAGACGATTCCTCTTACCATCATCTCAAAGACAGAAAGACCGAAATTTTGTTCACTTAAAAGGAATACTGAACTTTAGAAGGGGGGCATTTCAGTCACCTTGAGGATAAACATTATTATTATTATTATTATTATTATTATTATTATGATTATTATTATTATTTGAAATAATACTTTTAATAACCCAGGGTTCCTCGTAATTATTATACTAAACAAGGGGTATCTTGGTATTCATGCCGGGAACTCACCGGAGCTTATATTTCCACCTGCACCACCTCCTACCCCTAAGAATAGACCCTAATTAAAAGCACAAAACTCAGTTAAAATTAGTAAACAATATATAATCATAATAGATGTATACATGTATTTAAAGTTTAATATAAGAAATTTTTTACAACCTGAGATCTTGCTCTTTGAAGTTCTTGTTCCAGCTGAGTCAATTTCATTCTACTAGATTCTAGCTGCTGTACATAAGCCTGTATTCGGAAAAATATTGTAAAAATGGATTCGAAATTTATAGAGAGGAAACACAAATGGGTATCCGAAATTATTAAATTTTCCGACGATATCGGTCGGAAAGTGATATTTTCCGGCGAGAAAACAGTAGCCAGAGGCCTACAGTGGACCCACCTTTTTTCTTAGTCGGCTTTTCCTTGCTGCCTCTCTGTTTTGTGCTAAACGCCTCAATGTCTGAAACAAGCTCACACCAAAGTACATAATTTCAGCTTCAAAGTTTGAACATGAAAGAGATTCATTGAATACTTGATAACACAAAGTAAATTTGATGAGAAAGAGAGAGAGAGAGAGAGAGAGAGAGAGAGAGAGAGAGAGAGAACAAAAATAGAGGGGAAAAAAAAATAGAATTTTCCTTTTCTTGACCTTTGCATCGAGCGTTTTCGATGAAGTTGAGCCAGCTCCCTTTTTCTGAAACATTTTAAAAACGAAAATGTTTGATTTTCAAACAGTAAAGAAGATGTTTTGTAGGGATTCCTCAGTTTATTTTCCGAGTCTACAAGTTTGAAACAAATAAAAACTTTGATATCTAAGTAATGGATATGCGATTTTGGACTCAGAGAGAAGATTTTATTAGGAACTCAAAGTAATCTTACATGGTATAATAAATTAAAAATAGTGAAGAAAGCAGAAAAAGGATTTTGGATTGGATTTTGGGAACTTAAACTGGAAATGATAATGGGGTTTTCTACTATCTGAGATTTCTCTTCCTTTTTTGGATTTTAAAATTGGATAGTTTTAACTATCAAATTAGACTTTTATAACTTCCATCTACAAATGATCCTTGGCAAAAACAAAATTCACTCTACAAATGATGATAGAGAGCTCAAGGAAAGTTTTTTCCTCTGACATCTTGGGGTACTGTGATAGTACTGATATGGGAATTGATTCGGAATCAGGAAAATGGAGATGATCATGATTTGCGAAAAGATATCTGCCTTTTTTTCTGAATTTTCTGTGAGTGGAGTTTCGAGAAACTTTTAAGCAATTAACAAGTGAGTAAAGGAGATGATTAACATACTCTTATAACAAAACGAACTGTATGGTTTTGTGAAGATTCGCTCTTTGCTTGGGATATGTACAATTCTCTCCCATGATGTCAGATATCTATTCAGAAAATCATTCAAAAAGCTGAAAGACTTCTTTGATTGATTTTCTGAAATATGTTGGGATCTGTATCTTGTGTCTGAAGAATATATATATAGGTCTAGGGTACTAGAGATCAAGCCAGTAATAATGCTAAAAGATACCTTGGTTCTAGAGATTAGAGGTTGGAACAGTAATTAACAACCTTTTCTAATGGCTTGGCTGCTTGATTTTGGAGTGGTCCTGTTTTGCAGGTATTACTTGCCATCACTAGTTGTTGTTGGTTTTGCTGCAGCTTCTTCTGATCAAAGCCCTGATCTGATGCCTTTCTACTGATAGGAGATTCTGGTTCCAATTGAGCATCAGCTTTATAGGAAATAGTATTCAGTGCAGACCCTGAATCTGTACTCTCTTCACCTGAGTGAGAGCTTCCCTGGAGTGAAGAATCATCCCACAAAAAAATCAAAAATACCTCAAATATATCTTCCTACTTTTTTACCAAATACTCACATCAGAAATTTAAATGGGTATTCAAGAATCTTTTCAAAAAAAAAATATCCTAGAAGAAAAGGAAAGTAGAGAGATTGCTTCCAGTTTTATGCTAGTTTGAAAAGAAACCATATCAAAAGAACTGGTCAAAAGGGGAAGAAACTACTGTGGTGGTTTGTTGGTATCTCATTGGCCATGAAGGGAA
>JAUPMG010000013.1:7404255-7417062 GCA_031762675.1 Pachysandra terminalis | reverse complement strand
TATATATATTGATAATTAAAAAAAAAATCCTTTGTGGTATCTTGAAGAAATCCAATGGCGGCGGCGTAAACAACAAGACATGATCAACACGGCAATGGCCTTTAGATGACTCATTCAGAAGGATGAAAAATGATGGTGTGCAGGTTGAACAATATGTAAATCTGTGGTCGTCTGGCACGAGGTCTCGTCGCTGATCATACTCCTGTTAGAAATGTAAATAAAATTTTGTTTACAATAAGCATGGGTTGTAGAAGGAATAACTTGCAACCCTCTTCAGAGTCTGGACTCTTGACTAGTCTAAACATTGTGTAGAAATATTAAACTATTGATTAGCCGCCCCCAAACAAAACCATGATCACACGTCGCTTAGGATAACCCAAAAACAAAGTCTGCTTGAGGAGTCAAATGTATAAATATATTGAAACATTAAGGTATTATAATCATAATAGAGGAGTTGAAATTTGATCTTACTCTCGCGGACGAGATGCCCACAGGGAACTGAGAGCTCTTAACCGATTGTAGTACTCGCCAATGGCCAAAAAACATCGGGCTGCTTGTCGAACAGTCAGAATTCGACACAACTGTTGTAGAGTTTGCTGTCTCAAATTATCAGCCTATAAAATTTAAAGAAATAAAAACAAAGGAAGAAAACTAAACAAATCAAACCACAACCATCATATAGATGTTGAAAGGGGTGCCTGGTGCAAGTGGACATAGGCAAATAAGCTCTAAACAAAATGTCAAAGTGGTTGAAAACCATGAAGTTATCTTATTAATGGGGTTTGGACTCTTCCAATCATAGATTAAAAAAAAGAAGAGAAAATGACATAGATATCTCTTGTATTCTTTTTATTCAAAGTATTGAAAATTATGCTGATAGATCCAGCTAGGGTTTGTATATCTACAAGTACTAAACTAAAGAAGTAGGGTCCTTTTCATACCACCTTTTGGTGGCGTTTGGCATTGTTTCTATAAGCACTTATTGCAGCTTATAGCTTATATAAGTATTTATTAAATTTAAAAACGTGTTTGTCTGGGCTTATGGGTAAGTGTGTATCCATAAGCAGTAGAGGAAGGCTACGTACCCATAAGGAGAAGTTGTTTATGCGTTAAGCTATTTCACAACTTTAATAATGTTTTTAAAATACCTATTTTACCCCTAAACTTTCATAAGCACTTAAATAAATGTTATTTTTAAACTTTAATAATATTTTATAATACCTATTTTACCCCTAAACTTTCATAAGCACTTAAATAAATGTTTTTACCAAACGCAATTTGCTTCAAGTAAGCACTTGTCGTTGCTATGGATAAGTGCTCCCATTGAGACACTTATCCAATAAGTGCTGATCCATAAGCACAAGCTTGGCCAAACGCCACCTTTGGTATTATATCAAATTAATGGCAACAATATTAATTCACAAGGAAGATATAAAATAATGTACACTTGGCAAAATGCAGCATGCATGGATGAGTATTGAGTACTATGATATTCACCTAGTCCAAAAGTTGACTTGATGAATAATCGCGACAACCCGATCAATATAAGTTTCGATGGAGTTTTTACTATATATTGATCTCGATAATCATCAAACAATCGATAGCCATGGCAAGGTAACACTACCTTGAAGAAAACCCAATAAGATATTAGTTCAATTGATACGGGATTACCTGGCGAACAAAAACTTCGAGATTGGAAAGCTTGCCCAATGCCATAGCCATCTGACCCATGTAATTCTCTACATTTGTTCCTTCGCTAAGAGACCCTCTCGCGACTGTTTCTGCCAGTGACTGATGGAGTTGCTCAAGACCCTGGAAGAGAGCATCCTCTGCCTGTTGTGAGGACTGCTGAAGGTTACATATGCCCATGAATTGCTGCTCTGTTAATGGGTCTAATTGAGGCATTAATATCTGATTAAACAGAAGGCCCCAAAAAGAGGTAAAGAGAAAAGCTGAGTTAGAAAAGAAATGGGATGATAACCCTGCAAGAACAAGCAGTATATACTATTGAACGATAGCTTCCCTGAGGTTATGTTTGAATAGGGAGGGTTTGGTCATATAATACTTGCATGAAAGGTTGGCTTAAATTTCTCTCTTCCCACTATAAATATTTCAAATTCTTCCCCCTATCTTGAAATGACTATAATACCCTTCAGGAGGTCATTGTGTAGTTAAAATGCTAAACACTTTCTAGTGGAAAAAGAACTTGGAAAAAAAAATGGAATCATAAAAAATATGTTGTGGACCTTGATGAGTTCAGAAGGTCGAAAGCCGCCCATCCATAGGAAGCAACGCTCGGCCGGTGTTGTCCACATTCCGGTAATGAGGTGGAAGACATCGGACTTGGCCGCGACTCCCTTAAGTCGAAAAACCTCGTCGCAGTGTGCAAGATATCCATCTAGTATTACCCTGAGCTGACTGTCGGATAAATGAGCTTGCAGCCCTGTTCGGAGCTCCAACATGTGCCTATTGTCGTCTTCTAACCATCTCGCGTATTCCATATCGAAGATCGCTGCACCTATAGCACAAATTAATCATGGCAACAACAAAAATAATCTCTTTTTTTTTGTCTTATTATTCATAACCAGCCTAGATGATTGAAGGACCACCTCCTTATAGGGAGGGATACCCTTTCAAGATGGGGGTGTCTTACCATAATCTCAAAAGACAGAAAGACTGAAATTTTATTCACTTGAAAGCAATTATAACTTTAGAAGGGGGCATTTCAGTCACCTTGAGGATAACTATTATTATTATTATTATTTTTGATATACTACTTTTAATAACTCTGGGTTCCTCGTAATTACTTTACTAAACAAGGGGCTATCTTGGTATTCATGCCGGGAACTTACCGGAGCTTATATTTCCGCCTGCACCACCTCCTACCCCTAAAAATAGACCCTAATGAAATGATCAGAAGCACAAAATTTCAGTTAAAATTAGTAAACAATATATAATCATAATAGATATATACATGTATTTAAAGTTCAATATAAGAATGTTTTTTAGAACCTGAGATCTTGCTCTTTGAAGTTCTTGTTCCAGCTGAGTCATTTTTATTCTACTAGATTCTAGCTGCTGTACATAAGCCTGTTTACAGAAAAATATTGTAGAAAGGGATTAGAAATAAATAGAGAGGAAACACAAATGGGTATCCGAAATTTTTTTATTTTCCGGCGAAATCGGTCGGAAAATAAGATTTTCCGGCCAGAAAACAGTAGCCAGAATGGACCAACCTTTTTTCTTAGTCGACTTTTTCTTGCTGCTTCTCTGTTTTGTGCTAAACGCCTCAATGTCTGCAACAAGTTCACACCAAAGTACATAATTTCAGCTTCAAAGTTTGAAATTGAAGGAGATTCATTGAATACTCAGTAACATAAAGTATTCTTGATGAGAGAGAGAGAGCGAGAGAAAAAGATTTTCCTTTTCATGACCTTTGCATCAAACGTTTTTTCTGAAGTTGAACCAGCTCCCTTCTTCTGAAACATTTTAAAAACGAAAATGTTTGATTTTCAAACAGTCAAGAAGATGTTTTGTAGGGATTCCTCAGTATATTTTCCAGATCTACAAGTTTGAAACAAATAAAAACTTTGAACAGTAATGGGTATGTGATTTTGGACTCAGAGAACATTTTATATTAGGAACTCAAGGTAGTCTTACATGGTATAATAAATTAAAAATAGTGAAGAATGCAGAAAAAAAAAGGATTTTGGGAACTAAAGCTGGAAATGATAAGGGGTTTTCTACTATCTGAGATTTCTCTTCCTTTTTGGAAATTGGAGTTTTAACCATCTAATTAGACTTTTATAACTTCCATCTACAAATGATCCGTGGCAAAAACAAAATTCACTCTACATATGATGATAGAGAGCTCAAGGAAATTTTTTTCCTTTGATATCTTGGGTACTGTGATAGTACTAGAGCTCAAGCTTCAAGCTAGTAATAATAGTAAAAGATACCACTGTTTTAGAGATTAGAGGTTGGAACGGTAATTAACAACCTTTTCTAATGGCTTGGCTGCTTGATTTTGGGGTGGTCCTGTTTTGCAGGTATTACTTGCCATCACTAGTTGTTGTTGTTGTTGTTGCTGCAGCTTCTTCTGATCAAGGCCCTGATCTGATGCCTTTCTACTGATAGGAGATTCTGGTTCCAATTGAGCATCAGCTTTACAGGAAATAGTATTCAGTGCAGACCCTGAATCTGTAGTCTCTTTACCTGACTGAGAGCTTCCCTGGAGTGAAGAATCATCCCACAAAAAATCAAAAATACCTCAAATATAACTTCTTTACCAAATACTCATATCGGAAATCAAAATGGGTATTGAACAATCTTTTCAAACAAACAAATATATATATATATACTAGAAGAAAAGGAAAGTAGAGAGATTGCTTCCAGTTTTATGCTAGTTTGAAAATAACCCATATCAAAAGAACTGGTCAAAAGGGGAAGAAACTACTGTGGTGGTTTGTTGGTATCTCATTGGCCATGAAGGGAACATTTCCAGAGTAGCTGCAGGCCTGGCTGTAAAAAAAGCTACAAAGAATCACAAAGCAATATCTCAAGAGGATCAGCAAATAAAAACCTCCAGATTTTCTATATATCAAAAGGAGTAACTATTCCTGTTCTGCAGTTATAAAGTCAGTAATATATCATGCAAAGAGATCAGGTTTCCATGTTTGAAGCCTCATGCCATTCCAGTTTCTCGCCTGAGAATGATTACAGTATTGGAAATAGCAAGTCACACTCCCTCTCCTCTGCTTTTAGGAGTTGGTTATGAAGGTAAACGTCAATAAATGAGAAAGGAATCAAAAGGATAGAGAGGCATACGTTTCTTGGCTTCATCATTTTTAATTTTAACTCCTTGAAGCACAATAGCCTCTTCCAACTCCCCAAAATCAAAGGCAGAAACTTGTTGATTACTGAACATGAAACCAGTGATTCATATCAGAGAAAGAAAAACAGATTCCTAATGAGAAATGAAAAAGGGATAATCAAATAGCAACAGAATACAAGAAAGAAAACCCATGTGAGATTAAACAGAAGAAAATAAAGAGGAGTCATGGAGTTTATTACATGAAACTGCTAGGAGAAGGGGAGATTCCATGTAAAAGAGAATATGGTATGTGTTGATTTGAAGGGCCTGAATCTGATAGACCAGTCTCTCCAACTCTATAACCCGCCATGCAAGAACTTTCTTTTCAAACCATCTTAGCTTTCTGCTTTCTTCTGGTGTGTTTTTCCACCTCTATAACAGACTCAAAAGAAAAGAAAAAGCTACTTTAGATGCAAAGAAGAAGATAAAACTTCACCAGTTCCCACCTGAGGAGAAATCCATCTTCTAGTAAAGACAACAATAAAATTGAAAAGAGTCTTGTGAGAAATAGTCTAATTCCAATTCCCAACCATCTGTCTACCTCAGTTTTCTTTGGAAATCTCAGAGCAAGTCCTCTTCTGGAACAGAACCCAACTGAGAGAGACACACACAGACAACTAAAAGATCAGTTTTTTTTTTTTTTTTTGCAGGTATGGCTCTATGAGAAGGTCCAATTGTTTTCTTTACATTTATCAGAATTGCACCTTTTGATCCTTCATAAGTCTCTTTTCTCTCAATCTTTATGAAGAAACTTGATGGATTATTCTGTTGGGTTTGCTTTTATGAGCCTATGTAGTCATATTAGCAGATTTGATACTCATCCATGGTACTACAGAAGGTTTTGTCCTTGCAAACTTGGCTCAAGGGTATGAGGCTTGAAAACAAAAGTAGTTGAAATTTTTTTAAAAAAAATGGAAAATAAATGGCGGGGTCTTTGGCAGGAACCTGCTAGAATCACTGACTCCTATTCCACTCTCCTTAACCGCCTGTGCTCTTTTATTGGCTCTTCTGTGGGCTCTTCGGAGATTTAAGTGTCTAGGGAGGAAAATAAATAAATAAATAATTAGATTAAATTCAATATTGAATAGAAGAGAAGATGAGACAAGCTTATTTCAATTAAAAAAAAAAAAAAAGAAAAAAAAAGAAGGGGAAATAGCTTTAAGGAGCTTGTCTTGTTCTTTTAATACCCCACAGTGGGGGGGTTGAGTTTACTTTGACAACTAAGGGCATACAAGAAAACATATTTAATTTTTAGCTTTGTCTCATACCCTTTCAACCAAAACATTACAATTAATAATAATCCACAATCAAAACCCACTTGTATTTCTAATCCCTTCCTTGAGATGGATTTGTTTGGTATTATCTCTTTGTTGATGGGTCAACATCCATTCTCTGTCAATACCTAAACCCATGCCACACCAAGATCCCTTAATAGAACTATGTTTAGATGGCTTTGAGCATAGGCCAATGCCAATATTAATTACATAAACTTCTCATTAGAGTCTTCATTCCTTCATTATGTCTGGGGTATAGTTTGTATATATCAAAACCTTGTTCATTTATATTTCATTTCATTTTGTCTCCTTATATATATATATATATATATATATATATATAGAGAGAGAGAGAGAGAGAGAGAGAGAGAGAGAGAGAGAATTAGGATTATTTTTCCATATTAGTTATGGTTATGGATATTCAAAACCTTCATTATTGAGAAAGAAATGTATATAGATATGTTGAGAGAGAGAGAGAGATCTGGGGCATGGACCCCATGATCACTCATGCAGAGGTGGATGCAAATATTTTATGTTGTACTGATCTACAACTTTTGTAGGTAATATGCCCTCTACCAATTATTCTTTTGATTCCAATGATTGGCCCATCAAAATGTTTGGTACAAATGACGAGTGATGATGGATTAGGTAAACCTGGATTTGAGCATATATTACCAACTTATCTGCCTAGTGCAACTCAGAACATGTTCTTCATATGGAATGGAAGACCAATTAGATTCTGAGATAAGGATGATTCTTTTTACTCCTCCCAAGTGTAGTTCTTTCTACTTAGGTTTACAAAAGCTATAAAAGGTGATTGGTCAGGATCATATCTAGCTTTGTTTATACCTTTCGGGATAGTTTTCACTTGATGAACTCGTTGCTTCACTCTTAAGAAAAATCATGGGGATGATCATATTGAATAAAGTTTAATTAAATATTTGATTAAAGCATATCAACTTTGCTTTGCATTCTTTCAATCCATAGCCGTAACCTTGTGAAGTCCTTAACCTCATTGAGATTTGCTTAGCGAAAGCATTCACGAAACTAATCGAATTGGTAAGTAGCACCATTAACAGTACAAAATATTGGCCCTTGACCCAGTTTGAAAATCTTTCAATAATTCCACTTCCCTAATGAAAACTCCAATTAGACCATGCTTTGGTTCATGCATACAAACTGTTTTCTCTTCTTGATTACGTTCAGGTGGGATCTAAGTTTCTCAAGATTAATTAACCGATAAATAATCATCCCAAAGATATATAACTGATAATGGGAAACTTATGGTCCTCTGTTTTCAATCCATTTAAGTTTAAAATTACCAATTCACATGTAGAAATCCCAAGCTTCCTTCTTAACATTCCAAATCTACCATTTGATCCAGTTAAAAGATGTTCAAGGCTACCCCCTTTGATCATCTAATACTGCTATAGTTCACATGAGTATGATTTTCTGATGGTGTTGATTCTTTTGGCCTGGAGATCTCTAAAGTAAGCCACAGTTCCTGAATCCCTGTCATATGTGCTGATCAACATGCTTAGGATGACTCAATATGGTAGCTGATGCTTTAGCAAATTTTGGCTGACAGATTATTTCCTGTAAGAACCAAGGTTTTTATGTCCCGAGTCCTGCCTGAGTAGGCATAATATTATTTTCCAATTAAACCAACTCTGCAGGAAGACCCCAACAGAAGCAAAATTGATAAATAAAGGCAAGAATCTTAGATTGCTGACCACATTGTCAGCATGAAAGTCTGTTTACAGTATTATCCTCTGATATGAATTGAGATCGTCTGCACCGAAAATCGTCGACCGGTTACATTCCCCTTTAAAAAAAGTTTTTTACCTTCGAAATTTAAAAAAGCTGGATTTTTTAAAGGGTATGCTCCAATCACATCCCCCACGTTGCACGCACCGGTGGACGATTCTCGGTGTAGACGATCTGAGTCCCTCTGATATATTTTGAAAGCAGGACCAATCCATCAAATTAGATATCAATCAACAAACAACATCATCATTTTCATGTTTGCAGATATACTAACATTAATCTCATGATATCTTCCTCTACATAAGGTTGCGAAACTTTGAGAAACTGTAACCTACAGCCATAAAAATTTAGTTACTCAATGGCATGGAATAGTCATGGAGAAAATGGTATTACATGGGTGAGCAACAAGTTGAATTGTCTATAGAGATTAATGCTTAGCAGATATTTTTGCTATTGATAAAACAAAGACAATAATTGCACTTCAAAACAAAAAAAAAAAAAAAAAAGTATCATTGAAAGCAAGCTATGCCTCGTCTCTTCATCGAGCCAATTCGATTTTCATGATTACAAAAGTTTCGATCCATTATTTTCTGGTAGGAATTGGCTCGCGTTACCCATTCAAAAAGTATAGTATTCCATTTGCAAGAAGATACTTCTTCAGACCTAAATGACCAGATGTTTTCGTTCTTCGGATTTTCACTATTGTTCTTAATCACAAAATATTCTACAAAACTATACCTGTACCTGGTGAGTTTAGTTGATGGCATTTACTTCATGTATTTATGCACATTTTTGTACCTGTATGGCACAATCTACCAACAATAAACATACGATAACCAGATAAAGAGAGAAACAAAGGAGTAATCTAACGTAAATAGTGTTCAGAAAGTAGCAATCACATTATTAATTCAAACAATCAACCTGGAGAAATTATCTCGTTCATAAAAATAAATAGAAGCTTAGTAAAATTGAAGTGATCAAGACACCATGAAAGGGTCAGCGAATCCAACATAGCTCCAAAGAAGCATCCCAAACAAATTGTGAACCTCAGCAGCATAACTTTGTGTTCATCGGTATTTTGATCAAATAATCAGCAGCATAATGTTGTGAACCTCCGAGGTTCTATATGCATTATTAGTGTTTCTTCTACGTTAGGTTAGAAGGTTCTTGAGTCTACATCATACTCTTTTCAACTTGGTTGAATCCAAAATCTAACTGAGCCAGAAATGCCATTATAAGTTCTTACCTATTGATTCTTCCATCAGCTGAAAAGCTTCTATCAACGAGTGAAGGTCACAGAATTAAAGCTCAAAATAAATGAGGTATCTTTCTGTCGCATCTTAAAGTCATGATTTCAAAACAAATGGTTGAATGAACAAAAAATATATTTTGCATTCTGCATGGAACATGGAGAAAGGGACCAATCTACATAGTCAACTCTTCTTCAAGATCCCCCTTGTATACACCATGTAATTTCTAGCCTTCTTGAGGTATCTTCAGAGAATCCTTCAATTGTTAATTTCTCCATGAGGAAGAGTATATTCGATTTTCCTAAAGAATTTTGACAGTTACAAATATAGAAGCCATTAATATAAAGTAGTGAATGAGGTTTTCACATTGAAGAATAACTATTTCTTTTATGAGATTTTAGACCTTCCACCAGACTATTCAACCGAAAGCCTTCAATAATCAATACATAAGTGAAAACGTCAACAGATAGAAATTCTCTTCTTCAAGTACTCCACAAGACAGAAAAGCAATGTACGCTCATACAGACAGCAGTATTATAACAATAAAATTCAGTTTTAGATACTAAGATATAAAAGAAAGAAAAATAACAAGCAAAATAAATATGACCCTATCTTCTCAGAAAGGTTTGATTGGAGGCAATTCTTGGGTCTTTATTCAACAATGATATTTAGTGAAGCGAACTGAGTTCTATAAAAAGAATTCCAAATAGTAACTTTTATTTTCTATATTATTAAACTTTATTGCAATAGCAGTACCAAGATTGTATGACTTTTGTTGTGTACAAGGTTTTAAATATCGATATTGCTACATATATCACCATCAAGGGAAAAAGGAAATATAGCTTTATATATCGAGGGAAATATTAATATGGATCAAAAAGTTAGGCAAATGAAGGGAGCACTAGAGAAAAGGGGGAACTTTCGAATGAAACTTTATGATATGCTTACTTATACATGTTCACACCTAAATAACTCAACATCACAAGAAAATAAAATACTATTAAGCACGAAATGCATGCATAAGGAAGGTACCAAGATTGTATGACTTTTGTTGTGTACAAGGTTTTAAATTTCGATATTGCTACATATATCACCATCAAGGGAAAAAGGAAATATAGCTTTATAAATCGAGGGAAATATTAATATGGATCACAAAGTTAGGCAAATGAGGGGAGCACTAGAGAAAAGGGGGAACTTTCGAATGAAACTTTATGATATGCTTACTTATACATGTTCACACCTAAATAACTCAAAACATCACAAGAAAATAAAATACTATTAAGCAAGAAATGCATGCATAAGGAAGGTACACATTGCCATACATATCCAGTCACTCAAACACTCCAAGAAACACACAAATAGAAGATTGTTATGTCAAAAAAAGAAAAAAAAAATAGTCAACGAGTATAAAAAGCAAGTATAGAATGAAAGTAGATTTTTTTTTTTTTTTTTTTGGATGGTGATTAAGATTTTTTGACTTTTTCTTCAAAAATTATTTTTATTATTTTTCAATTATTGAGAAGAAATTGATTGTTTAATATACAATACGCTAGTATTTGTTTGGTAATAAACTTCAAAATCGTCAAAAGTTTTTGATAAAATTAATTTATATATCACACATCTGAAACAACTAAAATTCTGCTTAAATAATTAAAATAATATATTTGCAAATCCAAAAATTAACATTTTCAGCGTATATATCGATCAACCTTCCAATATACATATAATTATTAGAGATCAAGCATTACTATTTAGGTCGAAATCCAAAAAAAAAAAATGGTTTTCCCCAACTTTCCAGAGTTTCTCTTAAATACATAAAAATCTTTCATGCAATACATGTCAATCCATCACATATGTGAATTAGCATACATTTCCTTCCAATTTAATACAAAATGAACCAAGGAAAAAAAAAAGTTTAAACATACCTTTACTTATTTTTGGCAATTTTTGTTAACAAAGAACGCGTCAAATCTCATTATATCTCCATCAAAACGACTGAATCGAAAAGTAGTTGACAAACTTTCATAATAAGTGATTTAAAATCAAAATTAAAGTATTTAAAAAAAGAACTTAAGGGTTTTAAGCATTTTTACTGAAGATATGATCAAAATAGGGGAAAACTGTCAAAACTTCCCCCTATTCAACTTATTCTAAAGGTTGGTACCCGTTAGCCAAGGTGATATATCGCTCAATATCGTGATATAGCGGCAATAGATCCAATAAATTGTAAAATTGTAAAATGGTAACTACACCGTATATATAAATTGCCACCTAGGGAAAGGGAATGTGTTGCTCGATATATCGATATTTAAATCCATGGTTATGCACTCGCTATAGTGTTTCACTTTCAACCACTAATATAACAGAGAAAGGGAACAAATAGCAACCTTGATGTGCCATGTCCTCGTATAAAAGGTCTGACCAAAGGTAATATTAGTAATGGTATTCAAAATTGAGTTTATAGAAGAATTGCACTGTCCCAACCAAAGCAATATCTGACAACCTCTTTCATCATCACCACTCACTTAAAAAAAAATTTACATATTGTTTAGCAAATGAATCGATCTTGTTACAACAAGCACTCAAACAGGCTAACAGATGCAGGTTATGCTGGATTTCAAGAACAGAATGACAGGCAGACATCAATACAAGATCTTAAACCAATACAGCATGCAAGAGCAGGAAGGTGTAGCACTAAAAAACTGGAGGAATCTTCAAAGGGTCTCTGGAATTACAAGAAGAAATTCAACTATCCTTAAGTGGAGGATTCACATTAGACATGGGAAAAAAAAACATTAGGAAAAGGTCACTAATTGATGGTTCTACTATTAAGTAGAACAGTTTGCCTCTGTGGACACAATAAACTTCTGATTAGAAAAAGGGACCAGTGGAGAGGGAGTAAGATGGTGTCTTTTCAAAGTTATCTCTCCAACTGCTTGGCACGTTACTCTCAGCCTCTAAGGATTGATTTGGTGTAATTTGCTGGCCCAAGCAAAAAAGAGAGATGGATAATGGAAAGGGGGCTTCATAGAGGAACGCTTTGGTGAACAGGGGCCTTCGTCAAGCAGTAACTAAGAGATAGTCAGAGGTGGAGCTCAGGCAAACATGGGGGGAGTCGGGATGGGTGAGTAGACATGGTGTGCAAGTGGAACACAAGGTTTCCAATTTTGAAGGTGTATGAATGAAAATCACCCAACACTCTAGATAATGGAGAAATATGGTGTTTGCACCATCTGGTTGGTCATTCGGGGTGATGAGAGATTACCTGGTAGCATAGTTTAAACACTCGGTTTCGGATCGGGGATCGTCTCGGTCCGATCCCAAGTTGGATCGCCGATCCAACTCTGGATCAGACGATCTGAAGAATCTCAAGAAAAAAAAAACAATTTCAATAACTTTAGGCGTCAAAATGTAATTTTCCCAATTTTTTTCTTTATCCCCAAATCGTCTCTGGTTTTCGATCAACGAGAAGCCATGAGAAAAGAAAATAAAGCCGGTCCGAAGAAGAAAAAGAAGAAGAGCTGAAGAAGAGGTCGATTCAAAGAAGAAAAAGAAGAAGAGCAAAAAGAAGAAGAGCTGAAGAAGAAGAGGCCGATCCAAAGAAGAAAAAGAAGAAGAGCTGAAGAAGAAGAAGAAGAATCCC
>JAUPMG010000013.1:7366888-7388650 GCA_031762675.1 Pachysandra terminalis | reverse complement strand
TTTCGAGAAGACATCTCGAAACAACCAGTATTTTGTATTCCGAGAATACATCTCGAAATAACCCGTTATCATATCAAGATCATTGATATCCTGACACACTTTCGGGATAATCATTTTCATGACTCGAAAGTCACTCATTCATACATAGGGGGAAATAAATCTTGGACTTTTAGGAATGGAGGGCCAGAGAGATAGGTCTTGTCAAGATCCTCGAAGATCTTGAAGTATTAAAAGAGTTAAATCAATACAGAACTATAACGTATCATTACTTTTATAACGTTACACTCATTAAATTAACCAAACGTTGTGAAAGCATCCATTGCAACGTTGCATATTGGATTATACGTTTTAATATTGAATATTCAATTCCAAAACGCCTGTTCAGCCAAACGTATTCAATCCGTTCATGAAACGTGGCAAACGGTTAAAATAATGGGTCTGAGGCTATAAAAGGAGGATGAGGCATCAAAAAGAGGGATCAAAATTCTGAGCATTTGGACATACTCTGAGAATTTGCAGAGCATTTTGTCTTAGAATCTTTCTTCTGAAACTCACCAAGTTCTGCGTTGTCTTTCTGAACCATTCCTGATTGATCTTACATTTTTTCTCTTTGTATCCTTAGAAACCTTTCATCGGAACGGTCTTTATCGATTTAGGCCAGTGAAAACAAGTATTCGAATTCACTGATTGTGCAAACCAATTAACTAATTGACGTTTTGGGTCATTTACCGGTTTGTGCATCACTAATACCATCATTACTTATTAATTATTATTGACAAACAATGATTACGCATCGCGCCACTATTTTACCATTACCCACAATCCATCACTATCACCCGCCACCACTATTTACCACCATCATGAACTATAGCATACCACGACCACCCATCGCCACCACCAGCCATCATGACCACAGCGTATCACCACTATGAACCACAACATACCACCACTATCACCACCCATAGTCATTCGCTACCACTATTAACAACCACCACCACCTACTTTCCTCAGCACATATCTACCACCATCGTCGGCTACTACCATCATTCACCATCGTGTACCACCATCCTCTACCTACCATCATTCACCACCATCCTCTACCTACCATCATTCACCATCGTGTACCACCATCCTCTACCTATGTACCATCATCGCCACAACTTATTTATGAGATTTTGTTTCTAAGTTAATTTTTATTTTTACATTATTTTTTATTTTAAACAAGCAAGAAAAATTTTAGTTTCCTCTCTCTTCTTTCCTTTTCCATTTCTATTTCATTTCTCTCATTTCCATTGTCGCTGCAACCACCTCTACGAAAGGGTTAACCCAAAAAAGGACATATTTGATGAGACAAATTAACCAACTCTCTCATTTTCAGACCCCGTGTACAAAAGTAGGGTTTGGTAAGTAAGCTTTACGTCCTTTGTAGAGGCCGAAAGATAAAATCATTTCATAAAATGATGAAAAAACTTCAATTTTTTTGCCCAGAAAGAACCACATTATAGTTCAAGCTATTATAACTTTACAACCACTTTTCTTTCAAAAATGATCGCTTAAGCTGCAAATTACAAGTATATGCATTACAACTCCATAAAATACACATGGGCAGCAAAAGCATCAAGGGTGCATCAGGGTACTGATGCCAGCTCCCAAATCTTTATAGTCCCATCGTCGCCTGCCGAAGCTAGTAACCCGCTTTCCTGCTAATTTCAATAGCCAAAGAAAGTCACATCAACGCCGATTTTGAAATTTGGAAATAGGCAGAAGCAGAAAGAGTACTATTAGAAGATCAAGCCCTCACAGTGTTCTAACTATGGTCTTAAAAGCAACCAAACGTTATTGCCTGTGTCACAGATTCTTGCACATAAGATTTCAAATCTAAGAGACCATTGGACTTGGCAGCTTGCAAGTCACCCAACTGCACATCCAAATGGATAGCGAAATAATAGGAGATAACATTGCAATTAGACTTAAGCTACACCAGTTGGTAGGTCCCTACCGTGCGTCCTGATCAGGTGATTCTAATTACATGTTCAATCAAATTATTATATACCAAGTACGATAACGGTTTACATGTGACTCCTTTAATTAACAAGGCATAATAAAATGACATTATTTCGAGAAATAGTATTCCCTAATCCCACCACCATGCACTTGAGAAACATAACAGCAAAATTAGACAATCAAATAAATTAGAAACTAAAAATCCATATCCTGCGTACAAGAGGAACTAAATTTATTCCATCTTAGTAATATATTAGCCACAAGAAACAAAGCTTACCTTAGAGCTCCATTGCACTGAATTTATATCCATGTCATGGGCCTTTTCCTTCTTCACCAGCAATTTATAAGAAGGTCCATCAACCTGTAACACAGAACATTACATAGTAATAAACTAACAAAGGTTTTTCCAATCATTAAGACACTTTTGCCACAGCAGGTCATGTTATAACTCTAGAACAAAACATTCGTCTTATTTTCAAAGATAACCCATCTAAAAGGTGATCTACAAGGTGGGACTCTTATAAGACCATCATCTTGGATCCGTCATATACATCCTCTTAAATTTTCAACTACTGCTATTAGTTCAGATAAATACATAATAATGACATAGCTACAATCTATCTATATATTAAAGTCAGAATGCAAATGGTTGGTTTTATTGAATTTTTCTTTTAAGTAAAAACAAATGCTTGTAAATAATACAACATCGATCATCATCAACAATTTTTCCATCATTTTAGCCTATCAAGTTCCTCAATTTTCCAAATGTTTGAGATCAGCAATACAAAATGTTTTCCATCATTTTAGCCTATCAAGTTCCTCAATTTTGTTTAGATCATGAGCTCGAGAAAAAGCAGAACAGGATTCAAGGAGAAGATTTGGCACAGTTTTACACCAGGAGCCAGAGTAAATCAGAGCACTTTCACTACCTTCAACAAAGTCCGAGGCATACTGCAGTATCAGTTCAAAAGCAGCAAATTAATATTCTCAACTAGTCAGAGATAACAACAATGTCCAGTAAAAGGATGATAAAGCCAAGCTATCTCAAAGATTGTCAGCCATTGAATAAGGGAGGAAAAAAAAGGTAATATGACAGCGATCTTGAAGCATGAGAACATAGATTTTGTTGAAGCAATTTAGAGGAGTTGATTTCACCTATATTTCCTTCTAATGGTAGATTTGAGAAAGAGAGGGGGGACCAACATTTTTAAAGTAAGATCTGACTGGCAAACTCAAAAGAAACATCGAGATGTATAAGGGAACTCAAGATGTAGCACTAGAAATATTATTTAGTTTCTTGAGGTTTAAATGGGCAGCAAATAACATAGTTAAGCTTATCAAATTGGATTCATTAGTGAGAAGAATAAGGAATCATCTACAAGGAGACTAACATTATATATATATATCGAGAGAGAGAGAAAGAGAGAGAGAGAGAAAAGGAAGGAGGGAGGGAGGGAGGAAGAAAGGAATAAGGAGAGACCACACCATCTTCGTTTTCAATAAAAAGACATATAGCATCATCAGCTGCTCCACTAGCAATAACATTGTCCCTGCCATATTCATATAGACAGAACAGTTAAATCCCAAAAGAAAAGAGATAATAAATTAAACGAAGGATATTGAGTCAAGTGGTTATATAATGAGATTCTTAATTCTGTAAGAATTAAGCAGGTAAACTTTTAAGGCTGGTACAAAGAGTAAACACCCCAAACATATGTGGGTACAAAAAGAAAAGCCGTAACAAGAATAAAATGTTAATCACTGACTCATTGTATCCCATGGTCAAAGAAACCAAGTCACCTTGAAAATCAACCAAGTTCCTGGATTTCATTCCAGTCTCAAGTGACTTGATAAAGAAGCTTGATTTGGTCATCAAGGATCAACGGAGTTATTAATCTGAACAATAACATGAACTAGACTTCCATGAGTGCTAGCACCTTCTTTGTTTCTTTTGCCCCTTTCACGGTAGACTCCCATGAGTGCTAGCACTTTCTTTTTTTTCTTTTTTCCCTTCCAAGGTAAGGAACAAAACTGGACATCTTACCAAAAGCTCAAAACCATTCTGCTCACATACTGCTCAGAATGAGAACTGTTACCTACAGAGCCTTCTTTTTTGTCATTAATTTTCTGAAAATTATTCTCCTTTTTCTATTTTCATTTTTTTTTTAGTTCTTTATTTTCCAATGCAAGATTGATATTCGAAGCTACAAATCTGGACAGCTATCAAGATCAGTTCGAGACTTCAGGCAATTGAGTACGGTTTTACAATGAGCATTCCATGAGACACAAAGCATCATTTCCATTGAAAAAATAGCGCTAGATATCAAAAAACCAAGATGCATAACCAGCTTATTTGTCAGCATTTATATGGTATCAAAGGAGATGCATAAGAAGACTATGTTAGTGACCGATTGCAGTAGCAATTCTGTTGTTAATGTAACCATACAAAAACCAAGACTCACATACAGACTGAGAGAACATGTAAGAAGAATGGAAGCAATAAAAAGGTGAATTCCACTGTAGATTTGCATGTGAGATAAATATGTGATCCCAACTAGTTGCATCAATTGAAATAAGGTGCTACCTTGACCAATGAACTGAAAATATTGTCCAATCATGATATCCTGCAAGAGTACAAAGGTGTTTCCTGACAGAATCAATACAGCAGTTAGATATATACACACCAAGAAGTGTATAGAAACCTTAAATATGAGAAAGGATTGCTTATCATATACTCCGTAAATCGGATGGAAGCAATTACCATTTTATCAAGTGAAATTGCAATTTCTTATGGTAGGTAAGCTACAGTTAATGAAACCAAAATCTCCTCCCGGTATCATGCAACCTCAGAATAATTTCGGTTCTACTGCAGCCTATCTACCAAAAAGGAGAAGCATATATTATTCCTAAATCTCACAACAGTATTCTTACTATGATCTGGTTTATTCTTACTATGATCTGGTTTAAATATATAATTTGCAGTTTTCGATTGGAAAAGTCCATGTATATACCAAAGTGTAATACAGATAATCAATTCCTGGCACCTTTAGCAGTCACATAAATGAAAAATTATAATGTTGAGACATCTCAGAAGCTTACCCACTTGAGTTCATAATATAAACATTCAAAATTACTTGAAGATTTCCAGCCAAAAGTAAAGGGAACAATAATATTAAAATACTGCCCCACAACAATGAACCATATCCTACAGAAATAATCAAACTCCAGAACACTTATAGTAGTATTAACTATGTGTAAGAGAGGTAGGAGGTTTGTAGTTTACACTGAATCATCCAAGCAGTAGCTGCAATAAAAGAAATCATTTGGATGCCAATAAGAGCTCCTAGGGCAAGCTTTCTTCTAATACCATGAACAATCAAAGTGGAAATGCAACACTAAGAAGGAACCGATTTCTCCTCCAAACTCTCCTTGAAAGAGAACCCATTTTTTAATTACTATACCATCATTGAAGCAAGAGTAAGAGTGGGCCCATTCCCATGTGCGGCAATCATTGTCGTAGTCTGTATATATGAATAACAGTGGATGGATTCAGTCATTGTCACACAAACACACGTTTGCTTTGGCAGTTACAGTTAAAGAAGTTAAAGGCCAATCAAATGATTGAAAAGTATAGCTACAAAAGGATCCACTCAGATAGTAATTATGAACTCATGACTGCAGCTCCAACAGCAAAAGCCATCTTAATCAAGGCTAGAACTATCTGGTATGGCACTCGAAGAATGGCCCTTCCACTGGGCGGACACTTGCCAAATTCTAGCACGTTCAACCAAAAGATGAGCTATGGCCACATCATCTGATTTTTCAAGAAATGGTGAAGAAGCCAAGAAGGAAAGGTGCGTAGCCTCAGGGAGTCAATATTTAGGTGACTGGCACATATGGCTGGCAACACCATTGGGCTCTTCCACTTCCCATAAAAGCCCACATAGTTCTTGCATCAGACAGAACATAATATATCCAGCATAGATAGCGGAGGTAACTCACCTTCGGAAAGAGCTCACATCAAAGAGACTTTTTATGGAGTAGGAAAGGAAATCAAAAACTATTTGGTAAAATGAAACAGATCTGCGAACCAAAAATCACAAAAGGTTTGGATGAACATCCTTTAAGCACTTTCCCCGCAGAGTTCTGCCAAAGAGATTTAGAAATGAGAAGAAAAGCTGTGGAGAACTTTAATCAACACCAAATACAATAATAAACATACAGGATCAGATAGCAATATAGTCCAAGGTTGCCACGAAATTTCTCTTTGGAATGTAGCAACCAACATCTATGAGGAATTTGCAAAAGGAGTCAAAAACAAAGTAGATAATGGTTCAAGCGATTTTGGCTAATGTATAGTGCGGCAGTGGCAAAACATCCTTTAGTCACTCCCATACAGACCAATTTGCTATTGCCTGCAATAAGGAGGCCCTAGCTCGTAACTACATGGATAGAGTTGATGCTTCAGTTATCTGGAGACCCTCTTGCAGGAGACCTATGGGCGCAGAACAGATCAGTCAACCCAGCCCACATATTCGCAGACTTAGGCCCATCTTGTATACCCACAAATCCGAACTCAAGCAAGGAGAATCAATGCAACCGGTCCAACCATCAGGAATAAAGATCTATTGGCCCATGGGGTAATCCATATAACCCATGGATCATTGATTATGGGTCCCAATTAGTTATTAAGTAGTTTAGATGTAGACTTCTATGTAGGGACACGTGTCCTATGAAGTTTCTATTTAGCAAGTAATTACGTTTTTAATTCCCTTGTAAGGACATAGTTTTTCATTTCAAAAGGTTAATGAATATTTAAGTTGTCTCCTTTTTGTTTAGAAAACTCCCCTTCTTCCCATTCGTGTTGAGACTCCATTAATGGATTGGTGAGAGGCCAATCTACACCTGGCAGTGTGATTCTGCCAGTTTGATCTCTTTCTTCTCTTAGCAATAACCCCCCAAACAGACTTCTAAAAATGTAAAGGAGCGTGATCATCTTTTTTAAGCCAACTCAAATCCGAATCCTTGGGTCCCATAGAGGTTCCTACCATAGAGTAGGTAGATCTCGTAATTGTTTAATTTATCCACCGAAGAAGACTCCTCACAAAGGGGCACATTAGATAAATACCAATAGATCCTCGAACAAGTACCATGTTAACAATAAGACAATAACCTTTAACTTTTTTATAAAGACTAATTTATTAAGATGAGGAAAATGCATTACATATATAGGCCTTTGCCAGGGTATTTGAAGTGTATATACAGATAGCAACAAAAGTTATACTAACCGCCCACAGCTATAAAAATCTAGAAAGGACTTTGTCACCAAAACAGAAGCTACAGATTCCCCTTCCTAGCCACCAGTAATCAAAAATGAAGTGAAGAGACCCATTTTCTATGAGTGGACCCCTCCCTCGAATAATCATCTTGAAAGATCTACTTGTTTCTTTTCCTCCAAATTTGCAGAAAATGACAAAAAGAAACATATAGAATACCTCTATGACTCTCTGATTCATTCCAAGTTCCTTACCATTTCCAAAAAAAAAATATCTGTTAATTTCCTAGGCTACACTCATCCAAACCAATTCTTCTAAAGTTTTTGCACCGAACACTACCCGCAAAAGGGCAGTGGAGAAGAAGTTGATCATTCAATTCCACCTGCAAGAAAACATGATACTTCCTATCCACCAGTAGTCAAAAATGAAGTGAAGAGAAGAGACCCATTTTCTATAAGTAGACCCTTCCCTCGAATAATCATCTTGAAAGATTTACTTGTTTCTTTTCCTCCAAATTTGCAGAAAATGACAAACAGAAACATATAGAATACCTCTATGACTCTCTGATGCATTCCAAGTTCCTTACCATTTCCCAAATATATATATATATTAATTTCCTAGGCTACACTCATCCAACCCAATCCTTCTAAAGTTTAAGCACTGAACACTACCCACAAAAGGGCAGTGGAGAAGAAGTTGATAATCCAATTTTACCTGCAAGAAAACATGATACCATTGGGCAATTTCTGACCAATTTCTACTCACAAGGTGGCTATTGTCAATATTTATCTAAAGCCATTGGGCACCCAATATATGCCACCTTCAAAGGAATCTGAGCCAAAATGTTTTAAACAAGAGTTAACTATCCCCAAAAGGCAAAAGCATCTTGTAGAAGGATTTCACAGCATGCATTTGTAACGAGTTAGATGATCAAGCTCACTTGGAGAACACGATCTTCTAAACATCAAGTTCCAGAAACCTCTCACCAAATAGTCACCCACCAAGCTTCTAGGTCTGCCGCAACCTGAAAAATCACAGGAAAGTCGAGAAAGTGGCCTCTATCCACATCATCAATTATTCCAAAAGAAGACAGTAGAGCCAGATCACACTGCAAACCAAATTCCAGACTCAAAGGTGTCAACAATGTCCGTAATCCCTCTCTATAGACCAAACACAAGCTGTATGGGTTCGTAAAGATTTGATTTTGTCCTCTAATTCAAATCTATCTTCTACCCCTTCTGTGGATGCTTTGTGTGGGATGAAGGAGAAGATACGGTTGGAGTAACCATTGCTGTTGGGGGATGCTACAGTAAAAGGGGATTAGATTTAGATCAGGGGGAGCTTATCCCAGCAAATTCAGAGGGGTAGGTGTGTCATCAGCAAGGGGATGTCCTTGACTCAAGCACAGGGGTGGGAATCATGGACGATATACAGGATGTTTCTAAGGCGCTGGTGAATGTTAATGGGGTAAGAAAAAAGGTTTGATAATGGTGATATCAATGGGGACCTAAATGATCATGAAGGGGAAAATATCTCTCCTCTGGACATTATCGATCCGGAAGATTCAGCCACCGTCCTATCATGGATGAATGGGGGTGATGTTTCATCCTGGCAGCTTACTAACATAGTGCGCATGGCACTGGAGCTATCTCATGATTGGGACATACGATTCAGCCACTATCAAGGATGGCAAATGGCCAAACCGATGCTTTGGCAGAAGGAGGGGTGAGACGAGAGACGATGTTTAAGGGGATACCCACAGAGGAGATGTCATTGGGTGAGATATGAATATGATATGTAGGATAGAATATACCACCATCTGCGTGGTCTTTCTCTTGTACAATCCTTTATTCTATATATAATAATATATCCAGACCATTATTCATCAAAAATAAAAAGATGGTACAAGAGGGAATAACAGAAATATTAATAAGGAAATGGAAGAAGGATTAAGGAATGTCACTGGGGAATCAATGTCAGAATGGGTTTTAAGTAAAATTATGGATTTCAGAAAATTCATTGGAGTATCGTATAATGGCTTCGAGGAGGAAGCAAAGGCATTATTTGTGGCAATTGAAAATCATAAAAGGGTTTGCAGCAATGTGGGGAAAAGAAAAGTTGGAGAGTTACATGAATTTGAATGGACATTAAATGACATAGGGAGGTCGGCTGGAAGGAGTTCAGGGAGAAGGAAAGGTAGAGGGGAAATACAGTAACAATCATGAAGCTGAAAATTATTTCATGTAGCAAAAGGGGGTTGAATTCGAAGGAGAAAGTGGTCATTATTAGGGCTGCAATGGAGAGTTGGAAGCCTGACTTGTGTTTTGCAGGAAAGTAAGATGGAAAACATATCTGATTCTACTAGATTGGAAGTATGGTCGGAGAGGGAGACGGACTTGTTTCATCTATCAGCTACAGGCACAGCAAGGGGGTGCTGATAATCTGGAGAAAAAAGTTGTGGCAATTTGTAGATTGGGAGAAAGGCAGGTTTTGATCTCAATCATCCTTTCAGAGATTTCACAAAGTATCAATCTTATGTTGTTAGCAATATATGGTCCAAATGAAAACCAAAATCTTGGAGAAATGTGGCAAGAAGTCAGATGCAAAGAGGAAAATGGATGCCTTGGTGTATTGGAGGGAACTTCAATATAATTTGCTTGCAACATGAGAAATCAAGTGAGTGTAGGAAATGGGAATAATCAAGAAAGACCAGTTTTGTCGAAGCTTGACAGATTTTTGGTGTCCAACTTGTGGGAGGAAAATATTGCTCAGATTGAAGCATATATATATATTATCCAGACCAACATCCGATCATTGTCCAATTATGCTAGAATGCTTTGATTCCATTAAGAAAGTAACACCTTGTAGGTTTGAGAATATGTGGCTGGAGGATGACACTTTTGAAGGGAGGGTAAAGGAACGGTGGAATAGCTTCCCAGTAAAACTAGCTTTGTTTTTTGTAGGAAGCTGACATTGCTGAAAGAGGAAATAGAAAAGTGGAATCGAGACTCATTTGGGATGTGGGCATCTTTGTTGTTAAAATCTTACGATTCATTGTATGAATCTTACGATTCGATTCAATTTGACCCTAGATCGATTCAAATCAGTGAAAAATTCAGTTTATATTTGAATCTTACGATTCACATATTAAATCTTATGATTTACTTAAATCGTACGATTCAAACGATTCAACTCTACAACACTAAAACAAATGTCCACTTCTTTTCTTTTTTTTTGATAACTTGGGTGTCCGGGCCTTAGGCCCGACTAATCCCAAGTAGGAGGCTTGCGCAACAACCCACCGCCATGACCTCCCACTTAAATCCGAACCTGCCCAGCTGGGGAATCGAACTTGAGACCGTGCGCCTAACCCACACAATCCCCTATTCGCCCTTACCAACTGGAAAATTTTCCATTTTTTGATTTGATCCTCGTTTATATAGGACATAGTGCTCTAAAATGATTAAATATGAGTAAAGAAACATAGTTTGCTAATTTAAACAATAAAAATCCCTTTTCCTAAGAGAAATCCCAAACCCTACTTCTACTAAAACTACTATGACTTGCGATTTACGATTCAAAATTACGATTTACGATTCAAAATGGTCCCTAACGATTTTCGATTCGATTCATGATTTGACAACCTTGGTGGGCATAAGAAAAAAAGAAGTATCATCTAGTATTAAAAATGTTGACCTGAAGGAAGAAAATGGTGGTCTTACGGGAGTGAGAGGCTGAAAAAGGACAAATTACAAAAGGAATTTTATCAAATTGTAAGAATGGAAGAATTGAGTTGGAGACAGAAGTCAAGAGCCCTTGGCTTAAACAAGGGGATAGAAACATGAAGTTTTTTCATAAGTTGGTGTATGCCAGATACAGATTGAATACCATTAGGAGCCGGACAGGTTGATTCTAGAAGAGAATGATATCAATCAAAAAGGCAATGGTTGCATATTATGAGAATATGTTCACGGAGCATGTGGGATGGAGACCTCATCTCAATGGGGTAGAATTCGATATGCTAGATGAAATGGAAAGAGAGTACCTAGATAGGGCTTTCACTTAAGAAGAGATATGGGAGGTGATCAGTGTTTTCCATTTTGGAGACATGTCGCCAATCCAGCCCCCGACGATGAGAAATCTGCAAGTAAGTCGCCAGATTTCGATCTCCCCCCATGTTGCCCCATGTCGCCCGACATGGGGGGGAAATTAAATTTTTTTTTTTTTAAAATGTCCTCATTTCTTGAGATTTCACTCTTTTTGGCTCAAATCTTCTCCATTTCTTGCTAGCTTTGTGTCTCAAACACAAATCTAAGTACATTATAACAAGTTCTTGAGGATTTTGTGGAGATTCAAGGAATTTCTTCAAGACTTGAAGGTGAAATCCATATTTCCTACTTTTTCCCTTTTAATTCTTATGCAAACACTATGAATTTATGATGTGTTATCTAATGACACCCAATTTACATATGGGAGTCATTAGTTCTTTTGTTGGAAAATATTTATATTTATTTAGTTTTTATAATCAAAAAAATAATAAAAAATACATCCTATAGTATTTAAATACCATATAAGAGTCTTATATACATCCTTATGTAGTATATTATAAAAAAAAAGACAAAAAAAAAAAAAAACAATTGTGACATTGTATGTTAGTAGATTTTAACTATGAAAATGTTTAATTATTCTGAGAAATAAAATAAATTGAAAAAAAATTAAAAATTTTAAATAAATTAAAAAATTGAAATTAACATTGTATGTTAGTAAATGTTAACTATGGATTTCTTTAATTATTCTGAAAAATAAAAAAAAATTGAAAAACAGATTGAGAAAAATTGAAAAGTGAAATAAATTGAAATAATTATTGTATGTTAGTAAATATTAACTATGAAACTGTTTAATTATTCAGTTTGTTATTTAATTTAAGATTGACTAAATTGCTATGGTATCTATCTTATTTGCTTATTTTCATGTACTTTTAGTTGTGAGATGTACAAATGTATGAGGTTAGTTATAGCTTAAGTAAATCATATTACATCAATTTTTACACAGCTTGCACACCCACAGCCTGTAGGTGAACCCCCCTCAAGCAATGTCCCTTGATATCTAGGCATTTGTTTTTACATATTTTGATGTATTATGATGTATTTAGACACTAATTAAGGTAGTTTAAAACTTGGAGAAAAAAAAAATCAAAAACCCCACAGCATGCATTAATAATTGAACCAACATATTGCATTACATATTTTATTGCATCATTATTCATACTACATGATTATTAGCATACACCACACATATCCATTGCATATTGGTTATGTCATGATATATCTATATAACTTAGAATCATATGTTTGTACTCGTGTGTTTGCTGATTTGAATATGCCTATGAATCATTGTGTGTACATTGCATTAAGTATAGGATCTGAGTTGTATATGAACTACCTTGTTAAGATGACCTTGTCTAACACTTTATATGATACTCATGAGTTAGAGACTATTTGACTTATTTAAACCATTTTTGTCCTATGAATGGACTATATTATTTTCACCTAAGGTTATTGATCACACATCATATATTTAATTCATTTATTGGTTATATGGATTACCATTGAAGAGTGGCATTGTCCCTACTTCAATCATAAGTTTCGTTAGACTTGTTTACTTACAAAGCTAGTGTAGCTAACGCTTTCGAGCACAACATATTTCAGGACCTATAGATGATGGACATAAGAACCATAAGGACCGAGATGAAGAACAAGGATGCTTTGAGGATATTAGTCATTATTAGGGTTTTATTTGGTGTTTTTAGTAGAACTTGTAATAGGGTTTATTTGCTGTAATTCAATACTTATTTGATTTTCAATAGTTAATAGGGATTGATTTGAAGCATGAGACTAGTATTATTTTCTTTCCACTGTTTTATGTTTGAAGATTGTTTTGTAACGGATATTATTTTAATAATATTACTTTCTATAACTTTATCTTATATAATATCCTTCTTAATTCAATGTTTTTGGCTAAGTATTGTTTATCCACTCCCATCTGGATATGGGGTGAGAATTACAACTTAAACTTGGGGACTCCATTGAGATTTCCAGGTTTGGTTCGTGACAAAAATGGTATCAAAGCCTAAGTTTTATGTTTTCAATCAATTCCAAAAGTTTTTGATGTGATGATATTTCAAAGTTTTCTTTGTGCTAATATTCCAAAAGTTTTCTGTGTGCTGATTGTTTATTCTAACATTGGCTACTAACTTAAGTGTGGGCAGATTTCCTTCTTCTTAAACAGATTTCAAAATGACTAGTAGAAGAATAGGTAATGTCGGACCAAGTTTACCCGGGAGAGACTGATGATGAAGAAATAATTTCAAGGTAAGTATCTACTACTTTTCCGGTAAGGTAAGCGAATTTCAAGGACGAAATTTTCTTAAGGAGGGTAGAATGTAACAACCCAACTAAAAATAATAGGGTTAATATGTAAATAATAAAAGATTAGGGGTTAATTTAAAATTATAGTAATTGGCTGTCATGTTTGACTTTTGACTGATTGTGATTGGTGGATTGTACCAATAGATCCAACGAGTTACCCAACACACGGGTAACTCGTTGTGTTGGGTCAGTACCATGGGGTTAGGGTTACGGGGGGGAGCACCCCTGTACGGTAAGGGTATATTGGGGATTTGCCCTTCATATCAGGTAGGAATATAAGTTGCAACCCTAATTCGTTTTTGACATAGTGGAAACTTCTCTCCCGTGGACGTAGGCTTTGCTGAACCACGTATATCTGTGTGCATTGTTTTGATCTTCGTTTTATTGCGTTTATTATTATTGCTTGATCTCAATCAACAGCTTGAAACTAGACTAATCCGGCAAAAATCCGTAACTTCCTTTGCCCCTTTTTTTTTGGAGTGGTGTGGGTGATGCCAGGGGCCCAGGAGATCTGAAGTCTGTGCTCAGCACCTGGGACTGGGAAGGTGGAAAATCAAGAAAGGCCATACTCTGGAATATGTGTCCAGCAACCATATGTTGGTTCTTTGGAAAGAGAGAAACAACCGTGTATTAAAAAAAAGTCAAGAGTGGAGAATATTATTGACCAGGTGACATCCGCCTCCTTCCCCTGGGTTTGTTCTTTTAATGGGTTCAATAGGGATTTTTTGTAAAGTTATGTCTGTTCTTTTGTAGGGGTGAAGAGTTAGTTGCTCATGCTTTGTACGTAAGTATGAACAATCTCTAACTTTTTGTGGGTCTTTTTTTATATGTTTGGCTCTTAGCCATACTTTTATAATCATACTAATACAATACTTATTTAAAAAAAAAAGTGCCAGACTTTCAGCAAATCCGTTCCAGTTATATATAACCCATGATTAGACAAAATGAACTTTCTCCATAAGCTTCATGTATCTTCACCAAACTTCCACAATCACTTTCCCGATAGAGTTCTATTAATTAGGACAAAAGATTGAAAACCTAAACATCCCCCCCCCCCCAATCTTCTTTTGTCCTACATACAATCTTCAATTTCGTTTAAGGGTTTGAATACGTCCTCCTTACCGTGCTGGAAAAAATCTCATCTAAAACTTTGTCAACACCAGCATCAGAATAGTGAAAAGAGATAGGTCATTAGGGAGATCATATAGATTCTTCAGCTTGACAAGCTTTGGACCAATATACAAACTTTGATGAAAAAGACAAATCATTGCAGCAAAAGAATAAATAAAGAAAATTCAAAACCAATTAGCAGTTTAGCACCATCAAGACAGTTGAGCCTCTCTAGAATGTTGAATTGTCCAGCAATAAATCATCTTAAAAGATCCAAAAGAAGATCATGCAAAATAGTCAATGCTTATCAAAAACAATGTTAAGGTCGCATGTCCCTCACCATGGAGCATAGCCATCACCCGACTGTGTTGGTCTGTTGTCAGTGCCCCATATCTTTAAGGTAAGATCATCACTGCAAAATTGATCTAATATAATCAATACTGTTTCTAAGATAAGCTTTAGTATATTGATACAAACATTAATAAATTATAATATCTGTAAGCATAAACCTAAGTGAAACAGTCTCACACACCTACAGGAAACCATTTTATCTCCTACAGGATTAAAAGATAGCGCCCAAACCGTAGAAGAGTGTCCACTGAAAGAAAAAAAAAATCCACAATATGTGATTATGTGAGATTACAAAATGTTGAAACAAAGATCACTAGTAAACATATAAATATATAAGAACTAAAGAATTAAATATTCCAACTACTTGAGAAAGGATGAGAGCTTATTTTACAATGAAAACTAAATTCTCTTAATAATGAAGAGAATAACAAGTTAAGATATATAGTCACCAATCAAGAAAATCTAACATGAGCTAACATGAACTCAGCAGGAGCAACGGAAATGAAGCTGCTTTTGATGATGATACCAGCCCAAGAAATCGCAAACATATCAGTGGAAATCATCACTACTAACATAAAAACTATATATACTTAGTCATACACATTACTTCCCCAAATGGTATTAACATTAAAAATAGCACTTGTACATAATTTTTACATCAAATATAAAGTCATGGTCAATATTGGAGATGTTCATTGCAGTTCTAACTAGGGACATCAGCGAGCTGAGCCTGAGCTCTATAATTAGGCTCGCGAGCTGAGCTTGAGCCTGAAAAAAGTTCATTTTCTTAACGAGATTGAGCTGAGTTTGGGTAAGCTCGACTCGGTTTATATATGAAATTATACATGCATATTCCTATATCTTATATTATATATTAATATTAAACATACATGTTAATATACTATTTTATATATAATAATAAACATCAACTATAATATTGATGCATTTGGACTAACCTAACTTTTTTAACAGGCTGAGCCTTTTGCAAGCCGAGATCGAGCATAAAATTTTTTAACGAGCCTAAGCCGAGCTTGAGCCTTGCTCAAGGTTTACAAACCTGAGTTGAGCTGGGGCAAATCTCAGCTTGACTAGTTTACAACCCTAGTTCTAACTTTGATAGGGTATGATTGCCAACTAAGCAAATTAGGATAACCCCTGGCAAATGTTGCTTTAGTTGAGGTATGTCGTTTCCATAAATATATGTCCCAGAGAAATTGCATAGTTTTGAATACATGGTTACTGTAATATCATATTTTTGTGGCATATTATGACTAATTATACACCAACAAAAGATAATCTAGTAAAAGAAAATTTCACTTGGACCTATGTCTGAATTAAGAGGTACAGATATTGAATCCTTAACACATCCCTTTGTAATTTGTAAATTTTCTAGTAGTGTGTGGCTACTAATACATGTCCCAATCCTTTTTCAAGGGGTACTGCTATTCGTTAATGGCCCTATTCCTTGAGTAAGTCCATTACCGGTAAGGATAAGCAGTTTATTATGCAAAAATTTAGTGTCGTATTATGAATAATTTGGTTAGCACGGAATTATTTGGCTATAAATAAAAATAAATAAATAGATACCCCTATCCAAATAAACCTAATCCACATCATCTTATAGATAAGGTTAACATATATTTGTAAACACTTGAATTCAGAAACCTGTATTTATAAATGTTTGGATTCAGATACAAGCCAGGTTTGCAATTTCTCTCCTACAACTCGGCATTGGATTATATGGCAACCTCCAGGTCCTCCATTTTTCAAACCAAATTTTAATGCTTCAGTCAAGAAAGAAGGAACAACTTCAATGGGCTTCATTCTTCATAATTATGAAGACTTTCCTACACATGGACCAGCAGAACCAGCGGGCCACATTACTACAGCCATGGATGATGCCTAGCATCGAGAAGGGAAGTTGGCAGCACTTGGGTTTAGCACTAACTGCCATGGATAGGAGGAGATTCCAAACTCATTACAGAATCTATTGTAAGAGTTAAACCCCCTTGGGGTATATGGTCCCTAAAACAAGATATCCTATATTTGCTTTACAAGTTTACGGAAGTTTTTCTGTCCCATACCCTGAGAAAGCGTAATGGAGTTGCAAATGTATTAGTTGCTAGAGTTCATGATGCTATAAGTAGGAGAAAGTGATGGTACAGATTCTCTCCAGACGTGGCTTAATGTATTTTGGATGATTTTGTAGGCGCTGCTTTCTTAAGGATATGAAGATTTCATTTATCAGACAAAAAAAAAAAGGAAAGAAAGAAACTACTGGTCTGTGCAGCCAGGAATAAGAAAGAGAACTTTCCTTTCACCGGTGTGAAGCAATAAGAACCTAAAAATTAATTGCATTCTCTAGTTGATTTAGTTATAATGTATATCCTACTAACCAAACTAACAATTAATTTCAGCCCTTAAAACAAATGCAATCTCAGCTATAAACTTATAGCTTAAGATAAACAAAATATATAATTATATAAATAGCCTTATTAACTATAAGTTACAGTACAAATACAATAACCCTACTTTAGAATGGATGCTCTTGCATTACATAACAGGTTAAACATTCTTTTTCTTAAGTTCAACAAACTGAGTTTTCGAGTTTATATTTGAGAAAGGGACATCACTGAGATAGTCCTGCTTCACATGTCTAGACAATGCTCTAAGTAGGAGTGTTTCTATATGAGCTGCCAACAATTACCTTCTTTGTGGTTTAGTCAGACCATTAGCACTACAGCCTAAGTAAAGGTCCATGTTTCCTACATACATACTGTGTACGAACAAACTGAACATGTCTCTCGCAACTTGTAACTGTATTTTGTTCTGATTTAATTATCCTGAGAGGAACTGCTTGACGAATACAACCCACATAAAATATAACTACAAATAAGCAAATCATTTTCAGAAAGAACATGATGAAAGAGGACATGAACGTTGTGAAATAGTACTTGTTAGATTCACTTAAAGTTTGAACACAATGCCAATCGTCACTGTCACCATCCTCGGCCCAAATCTGCCATTATAGAAAGGAATTTTATGAGCCACCATTGAGCCATGCTCTAAGATTCTGTTGACTTGGAATAAGAACAGGCAATGCTTAAACAATCACAATGTTTGTCTATACAGAAAATGACAAAAGTGATTCCAAGGAATACTATACCTTAATCGTGTTATCATAGCTGCAAGAAAACAAAACATCCATAAATGGATGCCACTGAACCATCTTCACATCTTGTGTATGCCCTTGCAAAACTGAGACACACTCAAACTCGTTCCCAGGCAGTACTTCCCAAATCCAAACAGATTTATCTCGACTGCAAGTGGCAAGCAGAGACCCGGATGAATTCCATGAAACACTTTTGACTTCGTTTTCATGACCCTGTGCACAAAATCGCCATAAATCCAAGAAGGGGGCAGATTCATGTATATTTGCAAAATAAAATAAAACTGGACATAGAATCACCTCATCTTACAAGAATTCAAAATATAACTTCTTAAAGTACCAGAGAATCAAGGTTGCCAACCCAGTTAGTTCAGTGTAGAAACTAAAGAATCAGCTTAGAGAAACATGTGCAGGAAAGAAATATGTGCAGAAAAAAAAAAACTCCGATTTTGCCTTTAATTGCGCAGATACAAACAACGAAACCGAAAAAATGTTAAATTATACAACAATTTGAACTACAATTGCCTTGATATGAATCAGGAATGTGATAAAAGAACATGGATTTTAGGTCACTATGCACGAAATAGCACTAACTAAGAAAAAAAAGAATGCATGAATCCAAACAGTGCAGAAAAGGAATAATAAACTGAAAACAATATTACCTCTAGAGTAGAAACACATTCAAAATCATTCCCAATGTGTTCCCAAACAGCAGTGGTGGCATCAAAGCTTGCTGTAGCCAATAACTTTCCACAAGGTGACCAAGCACAAGACCTAACAGTCCGAGTGTGTGTTTCTTCCAACACTGCCTGATTGATCAAATTTGAATCAGATTGAAGTCAAATTATAAACGTTTGATAAGATTAATCCTCTCGATTGCAGCTCAAGTGAGAAAAACAATCGCATCGGAGACAAAAATCTCACCTTGTATTCCCACGAACCCGATGTGGACGGATTCTGCTGCCATATTCGAACGGTCTTGTCGCCGCTGCAAGATGCCAACGTCGCCGGAATACCTGCAACTCCCGTGGTTGGATTCCATGCGAGGCTCCAAACCCTATCAGTGTGACTTTCGAGTTTCTGGAGCTCCTTCAGTTCGAGATTTCCCTCGAAGAAGTCCATCCCGTGAATTTGCAGAAATGAACGAGTATTGATTCGTTACTGATTTCTCATGAGATTAGAAAAAGATTCGATGACAAAATAGCCGGCGATCTTCGAGCACGGCTCGTATCGGAGATGGAAAAAGAAGAAAAAGAGAAAAAAGACTTCGAGTTTTGTGCTTTCGTAAACTCGCTCTAGGTTTGGTTACAGCGATGAATACGTACTCCGCAGCCAGAGCATTTCTTCTGAAATTTTGTCTAGAAGATTTGCTGTAGCCGTGTTGAAATGCTTGTACCTGCGTTGTATTAGATCAGTGGGCTGATCGTGTGCTAAGACTGTGATCGCGACATTTGTCCAAGGTCGACCCACGCTCATACGAAAGGTAAGCTCCGTCTTATTTATTTATTTTTATTTTCTTCCCCTTTCCCCTTCTATATTCTTTTCCATCAACTCAACACCCCCGACCTGCAAAAAAACAAAACAGACGCACACCGGACTCTCCAAACAACACAGCCAAACCACATCTCTGCTCAATCCCGTCTATCACCACCGCACGCCCCCGCGCCTCCTCTTCTTTCTTCTCGCTCGCCGTCACCCGTCTCGGACCCCCGACCACCTTGCTCGCCACCACATCTCTCTTCCGACTGCAACTGCACCCTACTCCCCTACTCACCTCTCTCTCTCTCTCTCTCTCTCTCTCTCTCTCTCTCTCTCAACTGAAGCAATGGATGGCTTCAAACAATTCTAAATCACACACAACCAGTAGTATTAAACTTTGACAGAAAACTGAATCCAATTCAATGGTTTTTTACCTTTCTTGGATTTATTTATTTTGACCCAAAGATGAAGTTATTTGTAGTCTATTTTTTTTTTTAATAATTCTCACATTTGAAGGCACAATCTTTGTATTACTGATTACATTTATGTTCTTGAAATTGGTTTATTTGGTTAAAATTAGCTGCTTTCTCAAGTGTTATATGCTTCTATACATTATACAATGCCTTTGATCTTTATAAGTCATAAGATAAAACCACTTGTTCTTCTGATAACCTGAAGCTAAGCCAGGTTTCATCAAGAGAGGGGGTGCGGTGACTGCTGCCGCTGTTGCAGCAGCCGCAAGGAGAGAGGGGGAGATGGAGGCGGTTTGGTGAACAGGACAGCGGGAAAATGGTGGTGCGGCTGGGATCGGACTGTTTGTTGTAAGGTGGCTTTGGGTTGTTGCAGAACAGAAAGACAGGGGATTGAAAGAGGGAATGGTTCAGATGGTTCTGGGTTGGAGGTTGATGAACAGAGGACGTAGGAGGAGGTACGGTAGTGAATGGAGGTGCTGCTGCCGTGGCAGCAGCCGCAGTAACAGGTGGAGACGAACTTGGAATTGAAGAGGTTGGGGAGATTCCGTGTTCGATGGTTTGCAGGGAACAGGGGGGCTAAGGTGGAGTTGCAGGCTTTTGAAGATGTGCTCTGTTTTGGGGTTGAAATAGGGTGATGGTGGAGGGTCTGTGTGTTTTTTCTGATGGTGAGGGATTAGTTTAGAGGGTAAGGGATGGTCGTAGGTGGTGATTGGACGGAGATGAGGGCGATTGAAGGATCAAAGGAGGTGGAGATTGCATTATCGGGCTGAAGGGGTGCTCTATAGGTGAGATCAAAACAGGGAAATGGTGGAGGTTCAGAGAAGAGAGGAGTTGTAGGTTTTTCAGATGGGAAGAAGATGAAGAAAGAAAGAAGAAATAAAAATAGAAAAGGAAATGACAGGGAGAGATTACCGAAATGGGGTGCCCGATCGTCACCGAAAGTTGAGCGTCGCCGCCGTTGGTTGAAGATGAGCGTCACCGGGGATTGAGCGTCGCCGCCGTTGGTTGAAGATGAGGTGCGGGAGTGTGCGGTGGTGATACACGACCGGCGGTTACTTTTCAAGGACAATTTTCAACAACACACTTAACACTAATGTGTTTCGGACTATTCTTCTTGAACACATAATTAAAACGATTCGTCATTGCGTATTTGTATAATGATTGCCTAAACTCATCTGGATTTTGAAATGATTGTCCCTCACCAATAATTTCCGATTGCTACAAGCTAGATACAAGTGGACCTCTACTGTTGGACGTACAACCTATCATAAGTGTAGGATCCCTATACGCTTGATCATTATTGCAGCTAAAGGAGGAGGAAAGTTGGCTCGATCTGACACAAGACCTGAAACAAAAATACGTGCATATTATGAATGGGCATCATTAAGTGGAAGTAACTTGATGAGTCTCACCAATATACAATTATAAGGCTTACCTCCCAATAGGCTGACCATGCGTTATTCCTGATTCAC
>JAUPMG010000013.1:7330024-7365678 GCA_031762675.1 Pachysandra terminalis | reverse complement strand
CAGCAACACTACCCCACGTGGATTTAACCACCACTTACCTTTGTACTTCTTGAACAACAACTTCAGGATTAGGATGCGGATGAGGAAGGGTGAGGTTGATAAGCAGTTTATTGTTCAAATAACCAATGCTCCCATTGAGCAACTTATCCAATGAGTGCTTATCCATAAGCACAAGCCGGGCCAAACGCAGCCAAAAATAGTGTTTTGTAAATACATTTATTTAAGTGCTTATGAAAGTTTAGGAGTAAAATAGGTATTATAAAAATATTATTAAAGTTTAGATATAACATTTATTTAAGTGCTTAAGAAAGTTTAGGGGTAAAATAGATATTTTAAAAATATTACTAAAGTTGCGAAATATCTTAACGCATAAGAGCTTGGGAGAGAGCAACTTCTCCTTATGGGTAGCCTTCCTCTAGTGTTGCTGGGTAAGCACTTACCAATAAGCACTATCAAACACATATTTAACTTTAAAAAGTGCTTACATAAGCTATAAGCTGCAATAAGTATTAATAGAAGCCAGTCCAAACGCAGCCTTAAAGTTTCAGGATCGGACCAGTCCCAACTGGTCCTGGTCCGGATTGGCGATACCGGTCGGTCCGAATCTGGTACAAAAATAGATTGCCCAGTTTTTTTTTTTTTCAAATATTTTGGATCGGCCGAACTGTTGGTACCGACAAGGTTTTAAAGACCAGAACCGGTCGCTGGACTGACCCCGTCTGGTTTCGGTCCAGATTGGTACCAGCCTGTCCAGATCCGGCACAGAAAAAAAAATTGAAAAAAATTTCAGACCGGCGCCCGATTGCAGGGACCTATCGCCGGACCAGCGGATCGGTAGTACCGGACGCCGGACCGGCAGTACCGGTGGACCGATCGTTGGACCGCTAGAACTGATCGTCGGACCACCGGTCCATGACCCAACGATACTTCCTTTGTATCGTGGGTTGGAATCGGACCGGTATCACCCGATCCTTGAAACCATGGGATCCAGTCACTGGACTGTTGGTACCGATCAATACCGGACTGTTCAATTTATAAATTAAAAAAAAAAACATTGGATCAGTTGTACTGGCTGGTCCGTACTGGTATCGGTTGATTTGGTCTGATCCAAAGGCTTACTACAACAATTGTACCGTGGCCTGGGCTTAGGCCGGTTGTCGCCAATCCCGATACGGATCGGGCGATCTGGACCGGATCCGTCCGATCTTTGAAACTAACTTCTCCATTAACCCGCCCCGAACGATACCCTGGTTGTGGTTGGGTTAGATGACATTTGGCCAGATGAGCTGAAGGACAGATCGGGGAATAACAAGGAAGTTTCGGGATAAAATTGCATAGAAAATATCAGGATGAAATCCGGTTCGTGTGGTGTTTTTCTGTGAATACTATTCACGTGTCTAGGGTTTATAAGCTGCCGCAATATAGCCTTCTGTAGTCTCTTTCTAAAACTCAGCTCTGATCAGAAACCCTAATTAAGGATTCGCTTCTGGATAGGTTCGGTTTCTCTTCTCACACATTTTGCATCTAATCTTCGAAGATCAGGTCTTTTAGGGTTTAAGGTTTAGATCTACTGCAGAAGATATTAGTTCTCTCAACGTTGTTTGTTTTCTTCAAAAGGTCCTAAATATCTCACCTGAATCATTTACAGATGGATTCATTTTAATGTTTCCGTTTGCAAACCTGTTATTCTCGTTTTTCTTTCCCTCTCTCTCTCTCTCTGTCTCTCTCTCTTTCTCTTAGGAGACCTGGGATTTTGGATTTTATTTATTAAATGATTTTTGGTGGCAGGATAGTTATCTGTAGAAGAATTGCAGGAAGGAAAAAGTTGAAATCATGAGGTATTTTTGATCTCAGATTGTTTTTTTTGACTTCTCATTAATTGTAGTAGTCGTGATGTAAATAAAAATTCTAAGAAATCTTAATCCTTTAGTAAACTATCTGCACATCTATCTATTCGCTTATCCAAAACTATGTGACGTGTGTGATTCTAGCTTTGTGACATGACTTGGGTTTTTATTTTCTCAATCACAGATTGATCATGTCCAATTTATACCCTTTATTTTATTTATATGTGTTTTTCTTTTTGTGTTTTGCTTGTTCTGATATTAATTTGTTTTTCGTCTCAAATGGATTTATTGGACTAAACTTTTTCTTGTGGTTCCTCACTTCCTTTAGATCTTCCTCTGGAACCGTTGCTTGTAATTTGCTACTGAAATCTAATTGTTGTTGTTGTTGTTTTTTTTTTTTTAAAAAAAAAAATCAAAATCAAAGAAGTGAAGTAGAAACCAAAAGTTACCAATTTCATAATGGGAACGCTGGATTTTAGTAGTATCTAGAACTCTAATATCTATTTCGCAGGCAAATGGTTTTATACATTCTAAAGAGAACAGCAGACACTGGTAAGGCTCTGCTTACACACTAGTTCTCTGCGGCCATATTGTTACTGTAACATATATGTGGAATATCTAAAAGGACATTTGGGTTGGGTGCTATCAAGGTTGCAGTGCTCATGCTTTTTTGTGTCTTTGTGATCAGTGAAGATGCTAAGAAGTAACACATGTTGGTTTAGCACACCTTTCCACCAGGCGAAAAGGAAAAAATATAATAATCAATGTAAAACAATTATAGTGACAATATATATATATATATATATTTTTTTTTTTTTTGGTGGGGGGATATCCTAAAAACCCCTTGGAAATAATTATCTATCCAAAACAGTCCATGGCAGATTTTATACAAGCTGCTTTAGGGATGATAAAATTATATCCACAAGACCCGTTTTGTTTAACACCGTCAATTTCTGTTATTCAAATGACTTAAATGTCATAATTATATTTTTTACGAGTGAACAAAAGTGCCCCTCAAACTAAAGTGACTTTTAAATTGTCAGGTTATTTTTTACATATAATACGATTATGAATAGGGGCATTTTAGTAACATAAGTGTCAAAAGTTAATGGTTGTTGACGGGATGTTTATTTTTGGGATTTGTGGATAATTTTTTTATCATTTATGGGCCAGTTGATATAAAAATCCCTTCATGGGTTTTTTTGATAGATAACTATTTTTTAGGGGGTCTGAGGATGTTTCCCGCTGCTTTTTGTTTCCGCCCTCTTCTTTGTGGTGTGGAAAAGTGTGCTGCACTTAAATGCATTGCTTCTTAGCATCCCTCTTTGTCATATCAATTATGTGAGCTGTAGTCATGCCCTTGGAGGGCAATCATGTGTGTCAAATACGTGTTCTTATTGTCAAAATGGTTTCTGTATCTCTTCTTGCACTTAAAATGTTCTTTTCAACTGATGGTTGGGATGTTTTGATGTTGAGGCTATGCCTCGTTTATATAAGCAATTGCACCAGTCGTGATGAAATTACAATGGTGTTGGTTGGCCTGGTTTGTTCTACCTTGATGGAACTCAATGGCCCAATTCACTAATTATGTCATCGCCGCGTTCTTTTTCCATGTAGCAAATTTACCTATTCTGTGTTTTACTTGTTTTTTTTAATTTTTGTTTGATGGACTATTATAGTTTTGAAACGGAATCCACTTCATTCGGTTGATTCTTACTGTATTGCATCTGGTGTTCCTTGTAGTAAGCTGCAAAGTGATGCGTTGAGAGAAGCTATCACCCAAATTATGAGTGATACAAAAGAGAAGAATCGTAAATTCACTGAGACCATTGAGCTCCAGATTGGGCTGAAGAACTATGATCCCCAAAAGGATAAGCGTTTCAGCGGTTCTGTGAAGTTGCCACACATCCCTCGACCTAAGATGAAGGTTTGCATGCTTGGTGATGCTCAACATGTAGAAGAGGTAAATTTGTTCCACTTCATCTAACTAGTGACAATAAGTTTTGCATGGAATAAAGGAGTCGATGTCAGTATTTATAATGCGTATCTATTTGTATTTTTTTGTATTTATTTAGATCCAAATTCTTGTGGCAAACAACATTTGGCACTTCATTTGTGGCAGTAGTTATAGCAGGTTGTAATGTTTGGCATCTAAATGGTGCTTGTATCATGTTACTGAATGCTAGCGACTATAATGGTTCCTAAATTAATTTAAACTATAATATATGCTCTAAGGGAGATGCAGCAGCCTAGTGGAGGTTCACCTAGGTAGGCATTCACATGACAGAATGGGACTAATCCATGTGTTATCGATGTGGCAAATATGAAACTTCGATTTGTTCTTAGGTAGTTGCATGGATTGGAGTTAATTAAGGTTTTTTTAATGGGGAGAAGAAGAGAATGTTGTGAGAAGAGTTTAAAAGTTAATTAGGGCTTTTTTTTAATACTTAACTATAAAGAGTTTAAAGTTAATTAGTTAATTATTCTTTACATCTTAAATTATTATTTTTATGTTTTTAATTTGTTAAGTCTTAGATTAATAAATGAATAATCATTTCACTTAAACACATTAATATTGTCCTTAATGATTAGTATTGTATGGTATATGTACATTTAATATTAATGTATGGTATATGAATTCACATACCATATATAAAACCGAGTCGAGCCTACCCAATCTCGGCTTAGGCTTGTTAAAATGATAAGTTTTTCTTTGGTGTTCAGGCTTGGCTCATGAGCCTAAATATTGAGCTCAAGCTCGGCTCATGCAAGCCGAGCTAGCTCTGCTCGTTGACAGCCCTAGTTGTAGCAGCTGTTATTCACGTTACTGTAGTGGTTACTGTTCACAGTGTTATTTTCTTATTTTAAAAGGGTAATTCAGTCTTTTTGTTGATCTTTACTTTATAATGTAGGGCTGAGATTAGAAGTTTTAAAGGTTGAGATTTAATGTTATTAGTGTTTGTAGGATATATAAGCAACTATTAAAGAGGTTGTAAACAGTTTTTATCATATTCAATTTTATCATTAAAGAAAGAAGACCTTGTTTCTTGGCTACAAAGACCAGCTGATTCATTCTTTATTGCTCTTTATTTATTTCGTTTCATCTCTACCCAATCAGATTGGGTCCTCGTTGATTCGAGTGATTTGTTCTGAAGATGGGAGTCTCCATCAATTTATGAAGAATATTCTGAAGATGGATATTTGATTGTTATTGGAAATTCAAGTCATGGGTTGAATGTTTCAAGTGGTAAAAAGGTTATTGATGAAAGACATTAACCATTGGTTATCAAAGAGCCTTTTATTTCAACAAGTGAGGAAGTTCTGACAATTACCATAGCAATAGACATCCAAAGTTTGTCAATTGACAATTCACTACCAAAAGTTATGGTTGTCAAATCTTCACCTTCAAATATATTTGATGAAGAATCAGTGGTTATTGATTTTGTTGAGGTTGAGTCAATACTTCAACTACGCTCAAGCAATGAATGGCAATTCTAAGACTCAAGAGGTTTTGGTAATTTTGAAGTATCGCAATGGTACGACACATCATGGAAGAGTCCTAATGGACATTATCAATCCTTAATATTGTTCAAAACAAATGAAGAAATCATATTAAGAGGAATCAAAGCACATGTGAAAACTCGAGGATGAGTTTTCTCCAACAATGGGAGTCTGACAGTCTTTTTTCAAGAGTCATAACTTTATACTCATGTTTCCATTTTCGATGATTTTTGGTTTGTTGGAAAGATCTCTTTGAGTCCTATATTAGATATATTGACTCTTTTATTAAAATTATAATGTTTTGGTTTTCAAAATAGACTTCAAAGTTTTAGTTGCATAAAAATGACGAATTACAGTGGTAAAATTGTCATTAGGGTTTTATTTTAAAAGTCATGTAAGTTTTAAGTGATCGTGTGAGATTATTTTATTTTAATGGCTTATAGATTTGATTGTATGAAGGGCTAAGATCAGGGTTTCACCGGTCTGCTCCAATTTGTATTAGCCGGCCTGTATCGGAACCGACCATCGCCTGTTTGGTATATACTTGCAATACCAAAAAAAAGTAATGTACTGGTTGGGAGTGTCTTGATACATACCTCCAGACCAGGACTACTGGAATATCCAAAAAAATAAAGAAAATCCAATGCTATGAGAGAGAAATATGGGGATTGGGGAGAGGGAGAAGGAGCAGAAGATACAGAAAAGAAGGAACCCGATATCATATTTTCTTTTATTTATTTTTCTTATACACAGACACCCACTGTAAAAAAGGGGGTGGGGGTGGGGGTGGTACAATCCAGTTCAATACCTTTATACCAGACCGACCAGGTCCGGTGCGGTACTCGGTCCCATTACAGAAAACCTTGGCTAAGATTAATTGCTTAGGTCTTAACTTAGGTTTTAGGGTTTCTTTCTTATAAATAGATGTTATGAGAAAGTTGCAATTAGAAGAATCATTGAATGAAAATCAGCCTTTAGGCTTTTGAATTCTTCTTAGAACTTTGGGTTGCTTAGCTTAGCACCTTATACAAGATTTTCTATTGATTTTCCTTTAAGAAAGCTAAACTTCGACAATGATTAAAGTAACATGGTCACCATCTTCTATGTCTCATTGTAAGGAGGAAAATTTCCCACTACATCAGGTTGGAAACTTGCATCATGTTTTGCCATCTCAATCTATCAACATCTTTAGTTAAATTACTCGCATTCAAATCGTAATTCTTTAATTATCTATAGAAATGAGAATTAACGGAGTTCTGTTTCTTTGCAATTGCTGTTATAATTTGAAGTTGAGTGATTCTCTTGTAGGTAATATTTCTCCTACAAGTTGTCGAGTGTTCTACCACATTCTTGACTTCAAACGGTGCTGTCACAATATTTTTTGCTTGATAATTATGATGGAGATTATATATATGATATAAAAAATACAAGCGGTCTGTGAACACTGTCTAAGGTAGACACGGTTGCGATCACAAAATATAGGTCAAGTTACTAAAATAAAAAGCGAAGGAACCCAAACCAATTCACCCTCAATTAACTATACGATACCCATATCCTCTCCACCTATCTCCCCTAGCGTGGTCTCTGGTGGCATACTATAGAAGAGATCATCTCTGTCTACACCTACTTGAGCAAGCCTTTTACTAGTGCGTTAGCTGAGCGTGGTGTATGAGTGAACAAGGGGTTCAACTTAACTACCAAATGCTTAACTAGCCACATTAAGTGCAGGAATCTGCACGGATATGTGGACTGTGATGTCATCCATGATATGAAAGACAAGGAATCTCCTTCAATCTGTAACGACTTAAACACTAGAGATATTGCTTCGCGCAGCCGGTGTAGTAGCACAGGCAGCTCAGCACGTGATGAGTCCCCTTCCCTTATTGAACAAAAGTTAGCATGTACAATACTCTCGTTGTGGGCATGAAAAACACCCCCCACACTCGAAGCACCAGGGTTACCTATGCTGGAGTCATCAAAATTGAGTTTGACGACTCCCTCTTGGGGAGGAGTCCAGGCCCTATGAAAGTTGGAACCCAAGGGGAAGAAGTCGCTATGATCGAGATCGACCAATCTCTAATAATCTTATTCTGTGTGACCATCCTCAATATAGAATCAGTGATGGACTGGGTAGAAGCTTGGAGTTCCTCGAATATACGCTCTGTGACGACCCGCACCCATTTTACAGTATTGTCCGCTCTGGTCTAAAGACTTCACAGCTGTCTCTTGGGTGTGATCCCAAAAGCATGCCATACAATGAAGTGCCAAGCCGCCCCCTTATAGACTGAATCTTGGACTCGTCCGCTACCGATGTGGGACACTAGTTTGCCATCCCAGCCTGCCAAGATCCCGTAGCTTTCTTGCCGTGCTTGGACCCGCCCACGGAGCCATGCTCGGAAGTGGACCCCACATTCTCTCCCACCAATAGGTAGAGTCGGACGAAGGTAGAGTCGTCCTTCGTCCTTGGCTCTGATACCATTTGTGACGACTCGCACCCATTGTACAGTATTGTCCGCTTTGGTCCGAAGACCTCATGGCTTTGTCTCTTGGGTTTGACCCCAAAAGCGCGCCATACAATGAAGTGCCAAGCTCTCCTTATAGACCGAATCTTGGATTCTTCCGTTACCAATGTGGGACTTTTGTGTGCCACCACAGCCTGCCAGCTTCTCGTAGCTTGCCAGCCACGCTTGGATCCGCCTACGGAGACCCTGCCCGAAAGTGGACCCCACACGCCCGTTTCTCTTCCCCCAAATGGTGCACGTGACTGCATGAAAATACTACTTGATACATCATCCCTATCCTCCCTAATCCTAGAAATGACCATTGTCCCAGAAGGGAGCATATGCCCCCTGGCATTACCGACGCAATGTCTATCCTTTGTAAGAATACCATCTAGATCTCACGTGCAACAACACAATGCATAAATAAGTGATCCACCGACTCCCCCCTGGGCCAGACACATGAAACACATTCGGGGAGAAATTGCCCATATTTTCCTCTTCCTCTGTAAGATATCAAGTATTGATCAGGTATAGCAAACAGTCCAAATGAAGGCTCTAATCCTAGGGGAACTTGACGTTCTCACAATCGGGATACATAAAAAGAAGGCTAAAACATCTCTCTTACACCTGAGAATATGAATGAGAGAGCTGGTGGAGAAAAAACCTCTTGATTCTGGGGTCCAGATCTTGGAATCCGTGATAAGTGGGTCAATGAATGCATCATTCAAAAAGGCAAGGGGGCTAGCCAATTTCCCAAACTCTACCGATTTGGGATCCCTTCTAAGGTCAAGATTCCAAACTAAGTCTGACGGAGACCAAGATAAGATATTACTAACAAAGAAGTTGTAACAAGACGAAACAGATAAGGGAAGCGAGATTGGAGGGTGTCAACACCCCACCGAAGGCCTTTCCAAAACCGGATACGCGCACCATTTCCCAAACCAAGATGTACATGTTGCGAAAAAAAAGGGGGACAACCACTTGCCTAACAATGCACTACCTCCTAGGGGGTAAGCCCAGGTAATGCATCGGCCAAACACCCACCTTACATCCTAGTACCTCAGCCATAACCTGCACCTTCTCATGGTCGACATGGATGCCCACTAAGCTACTCTTTCCCAAGTTCACTTTAAGTCCCAAAACCATTTCAAAGCATATCGGATGGATTTAATCCAGTAGATCTGGACATTATCCGAGTCCAAGTAAAGTATGGTATCATCTGCTAATTGAAGGTGTGAAATGGGAACCCGATCTTTACCAACTCTGAATTAGCCAATCAATACCAACTCAGCTCTACCTAAAAGATGTCTCAACACATCACTAACTGGTGTGAACAAGGACGGAGAAAGGGGGTTCCCTAGATGACTCATAGTTCCCTAGGACACACTCGTTAATAATGAAGGGAATGAAGCATTCCTCACACAACCCATGATCCATCTAAGCCATCTAGACCCAAAACCCATCTTGAAACATTACTAACACAACCCATGATCCATCTACGCCATCTAGACCCAAAACCCTTCCAACCCAATACCGAGTCGAGGAATCCCCACTTGACCCTATTGTACGCCTTTTCTAAGGTAAGTTTGCATGCTAAACCCTCCTTACTTGATCTCATCCTTTTCTCAACCACTTCATTTGCAATCATCGCACTATCAAGGATTTGTATCTTGGAAATGAAACTGCTTTGATTATAGGAGACCACGCTAATCATAGATTTGAGCCTGATTGCCAAAGCCTTTGAAATGATTTTGTACAAACTTGTGACCAAGCTAATGGGTTTAGAGTCCCCCGCTTCTTTTGCACCAGACATTTTAGGGATCAGAAACGTGGCATTAGAAATTTTATTGATGATACCAAACTGATAAAACTCATTAAATACCTCCATCAGGTCTGCCTTAATCACCTCCCACGAATCCTAAAAAAAAGCCATCTTTGACCCCTTAATCCACCTTAGCGCATTGTTCGCAAACGACCGCCATCCCCCTCCCTGTGAGCTCTTTGTGATGAAAATGTGAAAGGTTTTTTCTCTTGAGAACGCTGAAAATCTGAGAAACTTTCCTCCATAGTTTGCTTTTCTCTCCGGCACGAAGGATCGCTTAGCTATAGTCTTTTTTCCAGAAACAGCTCCTATTGTCACCCTTCAAGATAGCCTCTTGACAGGGATTAGCCAACCATATGAGACTATTGGAATTTAGTAGAACAAAGCTCAACTTTCCTTTACTAAGTTCAGTCACCTTTTGATTGTATCTAAGAATCGAGTTAATCTCTTCCATTTAGAATTGCTTTCATTCAATTTTGAACAAATGGCATTTGTGATCACCCCTCACATCGTTATTCCCTATTTGTACTCTAGTGCCCTCTAATACTGACTTTGAGAGACCACCGTTACTCGAGCAAACCACCTGCGTGTACATGGGCCAGAAGATGGATAAAGGGTGAGGTGCTGTGGATGGGGTGACAAATGATGATGGTTGTGAAAGGCTAGGGATGCATGGATAACTGGAAGGATGCACATTGGTGTACTATGGTGGAGGCAGCAGAGGTGATGGGGGTGGAGGGAGAGGTGGAGGTTGAAGTGGTTATGCTGGTTGGCGGTCGGCGGAGGTGGTAGTTGATGGCGGTGGATGATGATGGTGCCTAAGGTTCTCTCTCTTACTATGATTCATGCTTCCCCTAAATTCGCACGAGGTCATTGAGGTGCCTTAGATACAAGGCGAGTTTCAAGGCAATTTGGACTTGGAAAACAGAGATCTTTGCAGTGTTGTCACAAATGGTGGTGGGTGATGTATCAAGTAAAATTCATTGCAAGGTAAGAAAATCATTCAATTTTTCAAGTTAGAAAAGGTGAGTAAGTTGGATAAGTACAATTAGTATGTTTTTGAGAATTCTTCAAAGGTAAAATCTATTGGATTATCAATATCATTTAGAAATAATCTAATCAAGAATAGGTGTTACAAAACTCTAATCAAAGAAAGCATGCATGCAAACGTGATGGCCCCTTCAAGCGAAAGTTTCAAGTGAACATGAAGTTGAATTTATTGTTTGAAGCTAGAAAGCATCCGAAACTATTCGAAGGATGTTTAGAGAAATAAGGGATTTGTGCGCACTAGGTAGAAGGCAAAACCTTTTTTTTGATAAATAAAAATTATTTTTGGAGACGAAAGTCTAAATATTGCAGCCAAAAAAACCAAAAAAGAAGAAAAAAATGTAGAAAGAAAACAAAAAGAAACATAAACCAATACAATGAAAATCATACCTTCTAATACAGTCTTCCTCCAATGAGGTCACATAGAACATTACTTCACACGACGTGTTATTTTTTGCTAGCCAATCTACAATCTTATTGGCTAATCTGCCACATCAGAGAGCAAGGTGTAACCGCATCAGACAAATAAGATTGAAGTAGCCTCTATGAGCATTAGTTGGGTCTTGAGAGCATGACACAATTGAAGAAGTCCCCTCCACATTCAATGGCACAAAGCTTTGGGAAGTTTCCTCCGTCAACCAAATCATAATAAGTACACATATTGACTAGGACAGCATTCTTCTCCCCTATAGAAGAATCCCACCCAAATAATCTCTAAAAGCCCAAAATTTAAACTAAAATCCTAATAGTAATTGTAACCTGGGAATGAACTCAAGGGCTGAGAGTATTCCGGAAGGAGAATGATGAAGTAGATTGATGGAGGTCCATGACATGGTGTAAAGGATCGGCCATTCTCGAGTTGGATTGCCCGATCGGACTTGGTCGAGACAAGTAATATCATTTTTTTGTTGATTCGGCCAAGACAAGTAATTTATCATTTTTTTGTTCTTTTGACATTGTTTGACTCAGCCGATCTTGATATGGATCGTCGATCCAACTTGGGATCGGCCATGAACTATCTTGATCTTATCGTCGAGATAAAACACTATGGGTCCATCTGCAACCCACATGATGCAATGAGACTCATCCATGTGTCATTAATGTGGCATATCTGAAGCTTTGAAATGGTCATAGGAGGTTGAATGGATGGTTGAATTTATGTAAGTGTTTTCTTGTTGATCAGGTTCTTTGTTTAATGTTTTCTAGTCGTGTCTTCTACTTATTACTTCTTGGTATTGTGTTTTGACTACCTAGGAGATAGTTAGTTTGCATAGGTAAAGTCCTTCTTAATGCCATTTACATAGGGAAGCTTGTCTCAATAATGACTATGGTCTAAATATTTCATTACTATTGTAATCCTGTAAGTATCAGTAAGAAAGTGTGTGAAGGGACCTTTGTTTCCTTGCCAATATTTTTGTGTAACTTCTGCTGCAATTTGGAGTGGAGTGATTTCTCTTTAGGGGTTAAGTTAATCCTCCCACTGAGGTTAAAGTTTTATTTCAAATCAAATTTCAACCTTCAAAACAGTTAAAAGGAATTCACTATTGCAATATTTCTTGGGAAAAAAGAGTACAATAAAATTTTAATTTAAGAGAAATGTTGACGTGTGGAAAATTTTGCTAGTTCAAAACCATGTCTCCTACATGGCATCAAGTGAATCCGCCACTTCCTGGCATTGAGTGTTTCTGCTGCAAACCAGTCAAGTAAGTCCCAGTTATATCCTTCGTTGGCATTGCTTCTTGGGAAAAAAGAGTATACAAGAAAATTTTAGTTTAAGAGAAATGTTGACGTGTGGAAAATTTTAGTCCTTCTAAAAGGAAAATTTGGCTAGCTCAAAACCATGTCTCGTACATGGCATCAAGTGAATCCGCCACTTCCTGGAATTTAGCGTTTCTGCTGCAAAACCAGTCAAGTAAGTCCCAGTTATATCCTTCGTTGGCGTTGCTCCTTGGAATTTTATCGCCCTTACTGGTGTAGCTTGCATAGAAGGTTCTCCTGCAAATATTTAGATCTTCACTATGGTCTGAAAATGGCATAACTAAACATGTTGATTGGAGGGATATAGTAGGTAAGAGATTTTTCCTGTTATATCTCCTAAATAGAAAATTGACCTATTGAGGTAATTGTAATTTGTAACTGTGGATTTTTTAAATATCTTTTTTTTGGGGGGTTTTGGTCATTATCTTGTTGACCGGCGAAGGAATGTGGCAGATAGCATGTTTATAGTCATCAGGTTCAGATGTTTTTCTTGCATATCTGTGTGTATTGTAGATGCATTTATGTTGGGACCTACATGTCCGTAGGTGGATATGGCGTAGCAAAGGTATGCGTGATTTTCTTCATTTTTTTTCACCCACCCACAGAGTCATTCAAGATTTGGTTTGGGGTAGCTGTTGCCTTTTATTTATTTGGGCTGTGGTTCAGTAAAGAGAATGTGTGCGATAATTGTCATTCATTGTTTGTTCTTTCCTTTCCCTTTTTTAATTCCATGGTATATATTCTGTTCATTGCTTAGTATTTACATAATGAGGAAGGCCAATGCATGTTCCACTTCCTTAGTGGCACCTGGTGTAAAGGGCTTAAATTAGTGTGACCTATTTTACTATTTTTTTCTATGACACATGACATGGTTTTTATATTAGTTCTACTGATCCATGTCTTTTTTTTTCCACTGATCATAATTATTATTCATAGATCGTGCATTTCATGGAGTTAGGTATGCATGAGTAATATCTTTGTGTTTTCATCTTAATTCCAGGCTGAGAAGATGGGTTTGGATTATATGGATGTTGAAGGACTGAAGAAGCTCAACAAAAATAAGAAACTGGTCAAGAAGCTTGCTAAGAAATACCATGCTTTTCTAGCATCAGAAGCTGTCATTAAGCAAATTCCTCGTCTTCTAGGCCCTGGTCTCAACAAGGCAGGCATGTTTTTTTCCCTTTATATTCATTATAATTTATAACTCCGTTGATTTTACTTAAGATGCCATCTTTTGTCAGATTAATTTAGCAACCCAGAGGATGGTGATCATATATTTTCTGCATTGGTTTTAAATACTATTTGATATCGTAGTTCGGATGATCCAATTGTTTGGACTTTTGTGTTTCATCTGCCATATTTTATTGATGAACATGGTTTTACATGTTGATGTCGCTGGCTCTGGCCAGCGACATGTCACCGTCGTGGGGGAAATTTCCCCCAGATTAAAGAAATGTGGGGAAATTGCCCCAAATGCAATTGTTTCTATTTAATCTTAGTTTAAGTATAAATAAGAACTAAATACACTAGAATGCATCAGAATATGTTGAAAAAAACACATAAAACTAATTAAATAATAATTAATGATCGCCTCTTTATATGGATAATTGGCTAGTTTAATTAGCAGTGTGTTTTTACAATTAAAGCAAAACTTTATATCATAAAATATTTTTGTAGAAAAATAAATAATTTATAATTGATTTTTGGTTTTATGAAAATAAATATTATTTTTATTTTTCAATAAAAATAACGACACCCATCGATATATTGGGTATTATTACATCATAAATATTATTTTCAAGCAGCTTGAATAAGTTTAAAGACATTAAATCTAAAAGAAACACGTTTTACCTTCATTATGTCGAGTCAAGAGTTGAATCTTCAACCTTCTACTCCAAGGTACGTTAGATTTGTTTTTTTATACAAACATCAATTGAAAGTAGCAAAAAAAAAAACCAAGTTTCGAAGAGGATTTGTGTGAAAGAAATGGTGGAAGAGAAAGCGGGAAATGTCGATCGACATTTCCCCCAAAAGTTGCTTAATTTTCCTTAAGTTGGTGACATCTCGTCGACATTTCATGACATCAGTGAAAATCGTCATAATGCGATTTTCTCTGATTTCTTATGTTGCCCATTCCATTTAGGGCGACATGTCACCGACATTTAAAACTATGGTTATGAACATTGTTATTGTTGTGGATAATGTATTATGTGTCTGTGCGTGGATTCATTGCAGAACATTGCTGTCAACTTGAAAGTTCTTTTTCAACCCAACGTTAAGCAGATTTTGGATGACAAGAAAGAATCATGCACTTCAGAAGAAAACCTTTGAATTGTTTACTCTCCTAGGGCAGCTTCATACTGCTTGTCTTTGTAATACTTCTCTTCTAAAATAGAAATAAAACTTGTCCTCTTTTTCCTGGAGCAACTTCGACCTGAGTTTCTTTTTGATCGGTTTACTTTTTTGTTCTTTTAGGATTCAGCGCGGTTTATTTTTCTTTTTTTTAGGATTCAGAGTCATGGTTCAAAATATCGTATTGATGTAGGGTTTCGGCCCATAAAAACGAAATATATTGGGAAACCTTATTGATATGATTGGATATGATGTAAAAATTCATGTAAACGTTGGAAACTCTTGGAAATTCTAGGAAATCTAAAGCACAACTTGTTTTGATGCAAAGGTAAGCTCACAAAACGATGGACTAACATGAATTTCATATCATAGATCCATTTACAGAATATATATTAATGTTGAAAGATACCAGTACCCATGTATGTGCATCGAAACCGTAACTAAAGCTTGATTAAGTATTAAGAAAAGCTATAATATAAACATAAAGTAATAAAACATAAAGAGAAATATTCTTATCCAATGGAATATGTCATTTACCTGTAAGGAACAAATATGAACAATTTCCATGATATGCATCCATACTTTTAAAGATGTAAACATTTAGTGTTGTTTGTTTTTAGGCACCATATTCATAACCAAAAAAAAAACTTTAATCCTTGTCAAGAAAAAAAATGATGTGCATGAGATAATTTTTCAACCCTGAGTAATAGGGATTCCATTGTAGATGGTGATTGTGGAGTTAGGTAGAGAGGGAGACATTGAATGATGTAGTACTGTTTCTTTTCTTTTTTCTCTTTTTGGGTTTGGGGTCTCAAGGTCATGTCTTATTGTTCCCTTTTTGTCCTTTCTTTTTCTATTTTACATTTGATGTTTTGTAGTTGGATACTTATGCGATTGTCCATCTTGGATAATGTATAGTGTCATTGTACAGTTTTTGTATATATAAAATATTAGGCTCTTTGCATTTATACACCTATGTTATGGTGTATTTGTATTTATATCCTTGCATTTTATATATTTGTGCCTATCCTCTATTATTGTAATTGTTGCATTTGTACACTCAACGTCAAGACATGCATACTTCTGTTACTTGTTTTTATTGAATGACTATAATACCCTTTTACTTGATAAGTGTTATTTTGCCTCCATCCCCCTATATCATCACTTTTCTTGCATCCATACCCTTCTATTTATCACAATTGTGCATTTGTACATTCGATGTTAAAAACCACACGATGCACTCATTTTTTTTTCCGTAAAATGATCAAGATAACTTTATAAATAAGTTTTTATATTAATAAGTAAAATGGAAATGCAAAACAAATTATCATAACTCAACCCGACTCTACCCGGTCTGAGGTATTAATACCTAATAAAACCAAATGGATTTAGGTTATATATTTTCATTCTTTATTTTGGTCATAAGAGAACTACTTTATATCTTCTTTACATTTTTACAGATATAAGAACTTATATTATGAGGTTATTTTTTTACAAACAAATTATCTAATGTATTACAGATGCAATAACTTTGGCGAATAGAGGGGTAAGATTGCAAAAAAGCGATAACATAGGGGGATGAAGGAAAAATAATACTTATTAAGTAAAAGGGTATTATAGTCATTTAATAAAAATAAGTAACAGAAGTTTGCATGTTTTAACGTTGGGTGTACAAATGCAACAATTACGATAATAGGGGGATATATACAAACAGAGGGGGTATAAATACGAATACTCCATAATGTAAGGGTATAGATGCAAAAAGCCCTAAAATATTCATCAATATTATTCATTTAAAAAAAAAGAGTAACAAAACTAGTCAAAAATTAATTTATCGGTACAAAAATATGATCAATCCAGAAGATTGATAATTGGTCATGGATTGATGTAATATAGGTAAAACAAGCTTAAAGACAATTTTTATCTATGAAAACTAATTTTATATTTTTCAAAATTATTTTATATCAAAGTAGAAATTAAAAAATATTCTATTCCGAAGATTAGAATTAATCTACGGAGTTAATGGATCATCCTTGGATCCATCACATACAAATATTTTGAGTCAAAATAATATGCTATAAAACTTTTGTTAGAAAAATGTAAGTACCCCCCCTCCACACACACACACACACACACACACACACACACACACACACACACACACACACACACCAAAAAAAAATAAAAAACTGTTAAAATCATAAAATATTAGCACACAAATCAAATCCATGGATTTCACTTGAAATCCGTAGATCTATGGCTTTCAAGTCTTAGGCCTCCATTTAAACTCAAATAATAGGATTTAAAGTTGAAAAAATAATGAAACTATTTATACCTTACACACTTGGAAAATTCCAAAAAGTTTCTTTCTGATCTTTAACTCTTAGATATTTCGACCTAAGGTAACGAATTTTAGGATGGCAAATGGGGGAGTTTAAGGGTTTAGTAAGATTGTTTAAGATGAAAGAGCAAAGGGGATCAGAAATAGTGAAGCTAAGATACTGTGTAATTGAGATTATCAAGCATATTGAGCGATATGTTGTAAAAAATAGGGGTTTAAATTGTAGGTACTGTATTATATAGAGTGGCTCGGTACCTGATATATATATACAATATTTTGTTCCACGTTCAGGATTAATGGACACATCAACATGTTCCCCTTGTGCTATAATTTGAAGCGGGTTTCATTTTGGGTAGCAACGTAGTTGCAGGGTTGATTTCTTGAAATGTTTCTTTTAGAAATAAATCTTAATGCACCTAAAATGTTCCAGCTAGAAGCACTCATTTAAGCAATGCCACACAAAGTATTTAGCTTTAGTTCCTTTTGCTTCTGCCTGGTGATTCGTGGAGTTAATTAATTGACATGACCAAATGCTGATTCCAAGTCGGTGGTTTGGATCTTGGAATCTGTTCTTGGTGTTATTTAGAAATGAAGTTTAGTTATTTGGTGTCTGCTGGTTGTCTTGTTGAATGCCTTCACCTGACATCGAGTTCTAGTTCATGTTCCCAAATTTTGGAATTTGCACATCTTTCATTTTGATAATGCACAAATTATGAACTTGTACAATTTCAGAGTTTTGAGTTTTTGACACCAGTGCTTTGACCATATGGTTTGCATAGATGGGTTTTGTGATGTTGCCGAGTACAATACTTTTTTGCACATGGATCAGCATGTTCCACTTCTCTAAACACCATAGTTTAAGGTCCCAAATTTGGTTTTGGATTTTACTGGGCATCGGTACGTTTAGTTTGATACAATAAAATCGACTAAGTATTACTGTTAGGTTTTGGGTTGTATTTGCTGAAACTGAAACATATTGGCAAATACATTTTGGTTTTGGGCAAGCTTGCAACCATGCTAAACATGAATTGTCATGTCTCAATGCAGGAAAGTTCCCTGCATTGGTCAGTCATCAAGAATCTTTGGAGTTGAAAGTCAATGAAACCAAGGCAATGGTGAAGTTCCAACTGAAGAAGGTTCTTTGCATGGGAGTTGCTGTTGGCAACTGCAGTATGGAGGAGAAGCAGATATTCCAGAATGTGCAACTCAGTGTCAATTTCCTTGTATCACTACTGAAGAAAAACTGGCAAAATGTAAGTTCTCTCCCTGTTCCTCTACCTTTCTCTCTCTCTCTCTCTCTCTCTCTCTCTCTCTCTCTCTAGTAATGCATATTATGTTTGATACATACTGTAGCATGCCCATGGTTGCATTGGAAAAATGTTTTGGTCCATGCAAGGGATATTAACCACTGAATTTACGGTGCTGTGAATTGCGATATTTCAAATCCACGTAATGTTGCTATGTCCGAGAGTCACATTTTTAGGTTATCCTTTGGTGCAGATCTTTCAAGAAATTCCTTGATCATGGTTTTCTGTGTTTTCCGTGGTCACTTTCAGATAACTACTTGTTTACCCTCTTCTTTAGTAGATACAATATAGTTGGATTGAGTCGGATCTTTTTTATTTGTTTGCCCTTATAAAGAAAAAGAAATTTATTTATTTATTTAATGTTTTTATTTGTCTGTATGGAAACTCAGGTGAGGTGCTTGTACCTGAAGAGTACCATGGGGAAGCCCAACCGCATCTTTTAAGAAGTTACTTGTTATGTGAGCGTTGTTTAGCAGGAGGTACTGTGAGCATGACTTTAAATGTGAGAATGTTACACTTCATATTTTTGATTTGTTGTTAAGTTTTGATGGTATTTCGTGTGCTAAGCAGTCTTGGAACTCGTAGTTTTTAATATGAAGTTGTTCGTATGCTTTTAACTTGAATTATTAAAGAGAAAATCACAATAGATGTTTCTTTATGTTGATATTGATCTGTATATCGTATTATTTTGGCAAAATTGTCATCACCTAAGCAAGTCCTCAAGGATTTGGAGGCAACTCTATTTTGAATATTGGGAAGTAGTTTTTTCTCGAAGAAAAGCATGGAATTACATATCTGCTTTTGTAGGATTTAAAGGTAATCTCTTATGAGCAAGTCTTACGTGTATGCTTGTTCTGCACTTTGATAGATACATCGCGGGTGTTTAAAAGATGACGGCTCACCTTTCAAAGGTCCCGTTTAGTGCACTTTTAAAACAAAAAAGTCTGGTCTTAAGATTTTCATAGTTTTCATCAAGAATATTTTAAAATCAAGGCGAAAGATATTCTGCTTAGTCACAGCTTTCAGTGGATGTTGTGCGGGTCATGTTTGCCACATGTAAGAATGATTTGACCAATTAAGTTTTATACAAAGAATTTGTACACGGAAACGTGTTTGTTTTTAGGTGAGCCTTTTATGTCATTTGGCAAACGTCTTTAGGATTGCAACTTGATATACGACTCTTGGTTGACTGAAGGTCAAAGAATCGGAGTTCCCCAAATAAGCTTTTAATGAGTCGGGTATAGCAACATGTTTCGCTCCGGAGTGTTGCACCAAAGAATCAGAACTCTAATGGTAATTATTTGATCAATTTGATATTTAACAATTGAATGATATGGTATTAGAGATTGTATGGATCTTAGTCGAGTTGCAATCAATTCATCCAACCAGAGCTTCTTAATTCAAGTCACAATTCTCAAACACCTTAATTAAGGTCTCACATTCGACTTAATCAGGTAAAATTTGATTTCTTAAAGAATCTCATAATTAAGGCAACATTTAACTCGTAGAGACTTCTACATATCTCCCATGGCATCAGTCCTCTTATTATTTCATCTTACTCGCAATGCATGCGTTAGGACTGGTTATTATGTGAGAAGCCAACCATTAGCCTTATGGCATATTGTATCTATCTTATAATATAGTGGTAATGTGCGTAAAGTGTGCAAGCAATACACAATTTTTTTTTTGGTAATAAAAATTGCTATAAATAAACTACCAAGTAATCTGGGCTACAAGTCTGGGACTAGATCTCCCAGTAACAGTAGAAAGAAAGTTAGGCGGATGAGAAAACCACAAACACGAGTAGAAACCCAAAGCATGGTTGGCAAGGCAGTCAGCTACGGAGTTAGCCTCTGAAAACATGTCTAGAATGGATAGCTGCGAAAATGTCCAACAGACAGAAAATCTCAGCCAATAAAGGAGCAATTTTCCAAAGGGGGATCAAATTCATTGTGCTAAGAGACGGTAGAGGCTAGCACAATCTCCTTCAATTTCCAGATGCGAGTACCCTCTGTGAAGTGCCATGACGAGACCTTTGTGTCCGAATGCTTCAGCTGTAGTTGATTTCGTAATGCCAGTCTTGAGAGACAAAGCACAGATAAAACCACCATCGTCATATATGCAGCAGACTGCCGCGACACCAGCAACGCCAAGGGAGCCACGTGCCGCACCATCCACATTAAGTTTAGAGAAGTTGTAGGCTGGTACTTTGCACCTAACAAACGTCCATTCCGCTTCAGGCAAATAGCATTTTTCCGCCGCTTTCCGATCCACAATTCTCCTCGAGTCATCCTGCAAGTTTAATAAAAGAGCAATAGTATTACTAGTGTTTGGGAATAATCCCTTTAAACAAGCTTTATTGCTGGTTAGCCCAAAATAAAGTTTGTGAGGGATGCAACAACATCGGGGAGATTCCTTGGAATCTCATCCGAGCTAGCTGAGATTTTTTTTTCAATGCTCTCTTTAATAGAGTTGACATCACCAAAGAACTCAAATCTGTCGCCAGTGACAGCAAACCAAATTGCCTCGGCAAATTGACATTCAAAGAACAAGTGCAGAGGGTTTCAGCATGATCCTTGCACAGAATACATAACCCTTCAGTAGCATTTAATCTTCACATAAGAAGATCATTAGTGGTGATGCCATTATTAATGCATTTCCAGTTGAAAAACTTCACCTTTTGAGCACAAGGCAGATGTCAAAATTTTGACCATAAATTACAATTACCCAGCAGTAGATTCCCCACCTGAGCTGAATATGATATGCCGAGGCTACTGAAAACTTATCCGAGGCAGTAGGTCTACAGATAGGCTTGACATTAGTCAAGTGTTTAGCAATGGGTAAGGCCACGATTCTATCTGCATTATGTTGAGGCCACCACTCAACCAAATGTGTTTTCCAAGTAAGCAGGTCTTGGTCAATAATATCAGCCATCGTATGGATACACAAATCCGGTGGAAACGAGAACCACCCATTCATCATCAGCCAAAGGACACCAGTTAGGATTATGTACACAATTTCATGCCTAATGAAATATAAATCCTATTAATTTCTCATGCATGAAATATAATATGAGATGTCTATTTATCAAATGTAAATAAAAACTGTACCACCTAACACAAATCATAATCTACGCAATCCCATTTTTTTGACATGAACCTTAAAAGCTTGTTTATCTATAGGTTTAGTCATAGGATCTGTTGTCATCTACTAAATAGAGATATGTGTAAGAGACACGTCTCTATATGCAACTTTTTCTTTGATGCAATGATAGCGAATGTCGATGTGCTTCGTCCTACTATGATATCTAGGTTCTTTGCCGTAGAACAACGTTACCATGCTATCATAATAGATGGTGATTAGCCCTACACCTGCTCGAAAGACTCCAAGATCCTATAAGAATCGCCTCAACCATATGGCCTCATGGATGGCTGCACAACAAGCTATGTACGTTGACTCCATGTTGGACAACATGATGCATACTTGCTTCTTGTTACTCTAAAAGATGGCCCCATCACCTAACAAGAATGCATATCGTGACATCGACTGTCGATCATCTAGATCACTAGCCTAAGTCGCATCGTTGAAGTCTTGTAGTTGCAAATCTGCTTCCTAGAAGCAAAGCATGTAATCTGTTGTCCCACGTAGGTGTCAAAGAATATGTTTCACTACCTTCCAATGAGTCTGCCTTACGTTACTCTGGTAATCATGGTTTAAAGTCTCGGGATCGGGGATCGGATTGGTTCCGTTCGGTCCGGATCTGGTACAAAAATAGATCGTCTAGTTTAAAAAAAAATAGAACGGTCGAACCGGCGGTACCGGTTGCTAGAGTGGCGGTACTGATGGGTATCGGACCGATCCAGATCGATACCAATCTAGACCGTGCAATTTATAAATTAAAAAAAACATTGGATCGGTTGGACTGGTCACTGGATCGGTTGTACCGGCCGGTTCGTACCGGTATCAGTTGGATCAGTCCGATCCAAAGCCTTACTATATAACTATTGTATCGTGGCTTAGGATCGGACCGGTCCTGGCCGATCTCAGTACGGACCGGGCGATAAGGACTGGATTGGTCCAATCCTTGAAACCTTGCTGGTAACAACTGACTAAGCCAACCGTGAAATTAATATCAGGTTGTGTACTCATCATAACATACCTATAACACTAGCATTGGGAACACGAGCCATCTGTTCTTTCTCTTCCTCTATCTCTGGACAAGGACCAAGACGTAATGAAACACCCTTTTTGATAGGAGTGTCAATGGGGTTGGCATCGTGCATTTTGAAACGCTTAAGTACCTTCCATATATAAGTCTCTTGGGATAAACAAAGAAGGCTCGTAGTGCGATTCCTATGAAATATAATACCAGGCACGTAATCTCCCTCACCCATATCCTTCATCTTAAAACTAAAGGAAAACCACTCTTTAGTGGTGACAATCATTTCCTTGTCATTCCTTGTTATCAATATATTGTCAACGTACAGGACAAGATAAGAAAGCTCCTACTATGTTCTCTGAAATACATACAGTGGTTTTCCTTGATCATCGTGAATCCAAACTCTAAAATGGCTCGATGGAATCGAAGATACCACTATCTGGATGACTGTTTCAGGCTGTATAAGGAACATTTGAGTCTGCATACTTTGTGCTAATGCCCCTTGGCCACAAAACCCTTTGGTTGATCCTTATAGATCTCCTGATACAGTTCTCCATTGAGAAACTCATTTTTGACATCCATCTGGTAGAGTTTCTAATCAAGTGTGCGACAATATCTAGAATGAGGCAAATGGAGGAAAATCCCACTACTGGTGAGAACGTCTCCTCATAGTCAACATCCTCTCTTTAGGTGTAACCTTTCTTGTCACGAACCAAATCTAAAGATCTCATTGAAATCCCCAAATCTAGTATGCAACTCTCACCCTATATCCAGATGGGGGTGTATAAGTGGTATATAGCCAAATATCATTTAATTAAGAAGGATATTATATAAAATTAAGTATAGAAAAGTAATATTAATAAAATAGTATCCATCATATAACATCCTTCAAACAGAAAACAACTGAAAGTAAAATAAAACTAGTCTCATACTTTAAATCAAATCCCTATTTACTAACCTATTGAACTAAGTACTGAATTTACATTGGATAAAACCCTACTACAAGATCTAATAAAATCATCGAAGAAAACTCTAATTATTGGTAAAATCTTCAAGTCATTCTTGTTCATTACTTTGATCCTCATGGTCCATGTGTCCATCAACTATAGGTCCTGAAATATTTTGTGCTCGAAAGTGTCAGCTACACTTAGTTTAGTAAGTAAACAATCGAACATAGTTTATAATTTGAAGTAGTGCTAAGGCCACTCTTCAATGGTAATTAGTATAAGCAGTGAATTATAAGAGTCAATATGTATATAACATGTGCTGAAAGTTCAAGTATGAAAGAGATATATTCAAGACATGTAATCTGATGCAATGCAAGTAATTAATATGATATAATATGCAATGTAGTGACTGATTCAATTATTAATGCATGTTGTGCACCTAACAAGTATATTCACCACGTGTGATTTAACAAACAAACCTAATATGCAATGCGGGTTACTGTATAACATTCGTTTAATGTATGTTTCACACCTAATCAATATAATATTATCCCCTGAATACACGGCTAGAATAGGGGGTTAGTCCATGTACGCATCATAGTTTTAAGGATTTGTGACATAGAGGTCCCCTTTTCCTCTCTTTATTTCCGATTATGAGGAAAAATCCTAGGGCTTCACCAATGTGAAATGTTCCTTGTGAATCATACATAAACAGATCTACTAACAGATTTTCATTCGGTTATCCATCCAACCAGACGGGCATTTGTCTCGTAAGACAAGAATAAAAAATAGGTATATTAGGATGATCAGTCTCTCAACTCCAAAAATAATTATGCATAAGTCTCCTCACCTACTATGATTTCCAGATCACAACAATCTCCTTATAGTCCTTAAAAATCCTACAGTATGGACTTACATGCAAAGGGGTTTAACCTATAGACCAAATCCATGGTCTTAAGGCATATGAGGTGCAAGTGATAGAGAGCACGTTAACTAAGCATGCAATTGTTGTGTACAATGTGTAATAAATCTACCTAGCATACTTGGAAAATAATTAAACAGTTAATACAAGGCATGTCAAAGTATCATAAGCTTGCCAAACATAGTCAAAGGGTCCATAAAGAAGCAATATGTGAAATAATTATAATTTAGCAATTCTAACTTCAAAATCAATTTAATTAGGTCAAAATAATCATGTATGTGAAGTTTCATAACAGCTGGAGCACTTTGGGGGTTTTATTGGTGTTTTTAGAAGGTTTCTGGGTTGCTGTCAGATGAACAGGCTCGGCGGGTTCTCGGCTCATCGAGTTGGTTCTCGGAGAGTTTTCCAGTGTGTTGACAGTTTTGACATATTGTCGGTAATTGGATCATAACTTGGTGTATACTTATCGGAATTGCATCAAACTTATTTTGTTAGAATCTTAACTCAAAGAAGAATATAGGAAAAATATCAAATAAAATATATAAAATTATTAGGATAGGTGCCTTAATCGATGAACACAAAAGTATATAGGTTATGGGTTTCTGGGTTTCTTGTATTGACACAGGGTTAGTAAATAAATCACAACTTATTTAATTCTCAATGAAATCAGTTCAAACATATTTTGTTGTGTTCCTAACGAACAAGAGCATCTGAGAAAAATATAAAATAAATTATATAAAATATGTACATGGGTGCGGAAATCAAAAGTTCAGATATGTGCAGTTGTCCCAGTTTTAAGGCTTAAAAATCAATCTGTTAAACTCGGCGCGTCAGTCGGTGAATTGAGTAGGGTGTCAGCGTTAAAACCAGGGGCCTAATGGTCACAGGAGGAGGCTCGGTGCATATTCGTCTCATCGAGTACTCGCCGAGTGCTCTTTTGGGCTGGTTCGGCCTGTGCTCGGCTCGCCGATCAGCAGATTCTAGGCAGTTTTTCCAGAATTATGATCTAGTTATAATTCTAATCAATTTTATTCCTTAAGTAACCTCCCTTAATATTAAATTTTGAACAAAATACAATTGAAATACTTTGGAAGATATAAGTAAATAATTAGTTGTTAAATTGCTTTGAAAACTTTGAAAATAACATGGTTTTTGAAAACTTACTTCATACAATTGAAAAACAGACTTGAAACTCTACTTAAATCATAGAACAAGTTTAATCCGAATACTTACCTTGATGTTGTTGGGTTGGAGTATAGATTTCACCTTTGCTCTTCTTCTTAGCACCAAGGATGATTGTGATTTTCGAAATTAAGCAAGGTCTCTTATTTATATGTTTTCAGCAAACTTCCTAGTTCTATTAGTATTAGTCTTTAAGTTTTAATCCTGTCCCTTAATTGGGATGTATTAGTTTCTAAGCCATTAGATCAATTCCTAGCTCTCTCAGTTCAACAATGTTTCTATATTTGAATTTTAGAGTTCTAGTGAGTTTCTAACTCTTATGGAAGCTTCTATTACTGTTTTTAATCTAAACCCTTGATTTAAGTTAAAAGTTCATACAAGATCCTAGCCACACATTATAACTTAAAGAGTTATGATTGTGTGTGTGAAGCACTTTAGTTTCTTATAGTGCAGTCCACCAATCACAAACAATCAAAGTCAAATCTGTAACTAATTTACTAAATTTTTTAAATTAACCTCCATATTTTTATAATTAATTACGCACTAACTCCTATACTTACATTAATTATAATTTAGTCCTATATTTTGGTTGGGTTATTACACTTCACAAGACGGGCCTTGTATCTCTGTACACTTCCATCTACCTTGCGATTGACCTTTAGAATCCACATGCTTCCAATGGTCTTGCACCTAGGGGGAAGATCAACAAGTTCTCAGACTTGGTTCTTCTCCATGGAAGTCATTTCGTCTTGCATAGAAGTCATCCATTTCTGTGAATAGGTGATGATAATGCTTCCTAGTATGAATCAGGCTCATCATCATCTAGTGTGACAGTCATAGCGACTCACCTTCAATCATAAAACGATGAAGAGGAATCTGTCTATAATTACTCCTACACGTGAGATTGCTGGAATCTTTGTCCTCTGGGACACTCCCACTGAGCAGTAATCCACTCCCACTGTTCATAACATCCCTAGAATCCATAGGATCCTGTTGAGAACCTACGTTCGCAATGATGTTTGGATATGTGGTGATCTCCGCTTATCCCAACTCTAGCTCATTCATCTAAAAGAGCTTTAGATTCATCCCTGATCTCTTCTTGCTTGGAAAATTATCCTCGATGAAATCCACATCAAGTGACTCAATCTGTGGTAGACCCCCGTCGATCTGTGCATGGACAAAGACGTAGCCCTTAGAATGCTCTGAGTATCTAACAAAGATGCATTTAATGGCTCTCTTGTTTAGCTTTTCCCTCCGGTGGGAAGCCACGTGAACATGACTTGTCGATCTCCATGGTTTCATATGAGTTAGGGTTGGGGGTTTGCTTGTCCATAACTAGTATGGCGTGTTGGAAACTGACCTTGTAGGGACATGGTTCAAGATTTAGGCTACAGTCATCAGTGCGTCTCCCCAAAAACTAATGGGTAGGGACGCATGCACCATCATTGACCTCACCATGTCTAACAAGGTACGATTCCTCTCTTCAACACCATTCTACTGAGGTGTGCTAGACATCTTCAATTGCCTACTGATTCATTTTCCTTCACATAACTCTAGAAATAAATCCGATAAATACTCGTGTCCTTTGTCAGTATGGAGACAGTTAATGTGTTAATCCAACTGGTTCTTGACTTCAGCCACAAAACGTCTAAAGCATTTGGATTAACACATCCATGCTGGTACTGTTCCCCATGTATACTTTCTGACTCCCAGCTGATATCTGTCTGTAATCCATGAACCCATCTTTGTCTCTGGCTATGTGTCTGCTCACTCTGGAATCTACAACACAATCAGGAATAAAATGAGAAAACAAGACATTAGTGCAAACCATGCAACATAAGCAAGAGGTTGGGTTAGTTTGTACTTGCTTCTTCTCAGTGCAATCACGAGTGAAGTGTCTAAACTTGTCACAGTTATAGCAGATCACTTTGAACGTGTCTCTTTTTCTGCCACTCCTCTCTCTAGGGTGCTTGGTACTTGTACTTTCCTTAGGCACTTTCTCAGCTGATTCCCCATGTTGGGGTGCCTTAGCTTTGCGCTTGCGCCTAGACTTTGATGTCTTGCACTTCGCTGATTCGGCTAAGAGCGCAATGCTGTTAGACCTTGCGGTCTGACGCCTTACCTCGAGCTCAAGATGACACACCAAATCACTAAACGTTTTCAATGTTCTCATTGTGTGTCATGGTGGGCTTCATGTGCTCCCATGAACCAGATAGGGATCTCAGAACATCGAGAATCTGATGCTCATCATTCAGGTTATTCCCAGTGGCTTTCCGATCACATATCATAGATGGCATCTTCTTAAGATGCTCTACCATATTGACGTTGGGGGCCATCTTGAAGGTCTCAAATTTCATCCCAAGTGCATGCAATTTGATAGCCGAGGTACCAGTGAACGCGAGTTTTAGTGTGTTTCACACCTCTTGTGTAGTCTTATAGGCCTCAAATTCGCCAATAAGATCATTGTGCGTGTTGCTCAGCATAGTAAAACGTGCACAACGATCCTTCTTGGTCCAAGCCTGATAGGCCTCCGTGTCTCTATGGTGCCCTCCTTATGGTTGGCTAGGCTATGTGATAAAGTCTCTAGGGTCTCCTCATCAAAAGGAGATATTGGATTTTCCTATGCTAGATGTCATAGTTTTTACCATCCAATTTCTCCCCCTTGTTCAGGTCAACTACTATACTCTTAGGTTCCATATCACTACAGTTAAAATTGTTCATTTTAATAAAAATTTCATATATACACACACATAATTGATTTTGCATCATTATTTAGGATTAAACAATAATATTAATCATTTATTTATTAGATAAAAAATACACTAGACCATAGGTCATAATGTATAACCATCAACAATACAATAAAAATTAATACCACTTATGATCCTTAATATACAAAACGTAACGAAGAAACTAAATAACCCCAAATAGTATGTTATTCACATGCTAATCTCATATAAGCATGCAAATAATTAGTTAAATCAGGTCATAGTACTCTAATCAATATTATAAAAGGGCACAAATTTAATTGGAATTAAAATGAATTAATTATGTGTTTTTGGGTCCTTCGGTTAACCGAAGGGTCCTTTTCGATTAGTTGAACACCCCCTTCGCCCAATCAAGAATCCCCATCGATGGATCGATGGCTAGCTCAACTTGTCTTCGATTGGTTTTCTGTCCGCCGAAGGATTGCTTCAGTTAACTGAGCAGCCTAGTTCGGCTAACTGAAGTCTACGAATATGGGTTTTTCAAAATCCGATTTAAATCTACTCTTATTCTCTTCTATCCATCATTGTTTAGATGTTAAAAAGCAATAATAAACTCCCCAAGACAATGATGATCAAAATGTACGATTGCAAAAACGATCATCTTATGATCATCGATGCAATTATGCATTGTGCGTTATTTTTTTAAAAACAAAAACTAAAGTGCTTCTTAGAAGAGGTTTCTCTACACACCTCAGTCCAACGAAGACGAATCAAGACAACTCTGATACCAATGGAGTTTGTAAACAACCTGAATCACGTACCTTAATGCACACAAACCCGGATCTGAAGTGGAAGATCTTTATCCAACTGGATGTCGTCCCACGTCGGATCTCAAGGAGAAATATGGGATGAAGAGAGAGAGAGAGAGAGAGAGAGAGAGAGAGAGAGAGAGAGAGAGATTTTCTCTCACGCTTGAATCCAACATATGATGCATGCCTTAGGCTAGGAGTCTTCTAATTATAGAAGACTCAACTCCTACTTTGACTTTGACTCTGACTCAACCTCCTAAATATTAGGAAGGAGTCATCCCCCACTTCTCTAGTATGGATGTCCCATAGATTGGGGATCTGGGTCGATCCATCCAAGTAGGCCAACCGGATCAATCCACATAAATATCCGATACTAAATCCAACATGAATTGAACCCAAACTCATTAAGATCCAAGCCCAATCCAAACATTATTTTTTTGGATCTGGATCTCTCAGATTATAATCAACTCTTAGTTGATTTGAAATCAATTAAAATATGACACGTGGGATAAAGCATCTAATTATAGTGAATTTAAAATTTTCAAGCACAAAATCGAAGACAAAAGCACCCTTCTCTTTAATGATGGTGGTCATCAGGCGATCTAATTAATCCCACTAAACATGTGGCATTATCTTAACTGGGCGCGTATACATTTATTGGGTATGGCCACACGCACTAAATCATTTAATAAAGCAGTTACCAGCAAACCTGTCACTTTACATGTGCCAGCGGTCAACAACAATTGCATGTTGATTAGACCGTTTGGTAAAAAGGTGATATTAGAAATGCCTCAAAGATATCTGACCGTCCTTATCACTAAAAATGAAAGCTTATTTAAGAAGCAACCTCTGGAAAAACAGTTCATGGGACAACACCACCAAAACTTAATAGGCAAGGGTTAACTGCCCTCGAAATGACAGAAGGACTGAGGATTTACATTCCTTATGAAACACGACACTAGCCTTCTCGAAGGATAAAGACAGGGGTATACTACCTCTAATGGACTCCTTAAATATACGAAACTTCAAATAAAACCTCGAAGTCACATTTATCCATACTCAAAAAGAGACTTCGACTGATTTTATTTCTTTATTTTCATGTTTCAAAGGTAATCCCTCGAAGAGAGGTCTTCGAGGGTACATTTTATGCCTTCTAACTTAGAAGTCGCCCTCAGATCATATCCATAGACTTCGAAGGATCACTTATTACATTATCTTAAAAGAATACGAAGGATCCTCCGACTGAACGTTCAACTCGAAGGCTAACCACCTCCAGATGGTGAATCCGATGGCTAACCACCTCCGTCTGGTGAACTCGAAGGTTAGTCACCCTAAAAAAGACTCAGGATTTTGTCCCCTTTGAAGGACCAAGATACGGGTTTATCACCCTCGAATGCACTTTTTGACTTATTAAAATTGCAAAGTAAAGTTCGAAGTCACTCTTATTTATCATTTGGAATTGGCTTCGGATAATACTTTGGATAAAATACGTTGACTTTAAAAGCAAATCCCTAGTAGAAAGAGCTTCAAACGTCAAAATTATACATCTCTAGGAAATAGTTCCTGAAGATGGTTTCCTACGTACTTTGAGAGACTTTCTCTCACACCTTACTTTAAAGGAGTTTGTAAGGAAACATATTTACTTTTGATTTCACTAAATTAAGGGGATTAGTTGCTTGAACTATAAACCTTGAAGGATTCCAAAATAAACTCTTCCTAACAGGGACTATTGATCATGAAAACGAGTTCCTTGCTGAGAAACTTAAATTCAAGGTTTCTATATGGGTAACTTGAGAATATACTGGTGACCTTGTAAATATATGGAGTTATCTTGACCGACTTTGGAGAAAGATAGACAGCTGCCAAAAGTTGTTCCCTCGAAGATAAATGAAGTCCAGGAAGGTATTATGGCATTTAAGTAATTCTTTTACTTTAAAGTTGATTGTGATAGATTCCTCAAAATGAACAGCACGTGATAAAACCTCAGCTATTTATAATATCTGCTGTATAACCTATCTAAAGGGTTTTTTTTTTGTCTTATCTGGTATGGGGGCAAGAATGGAAACGTTGATTTTTAGATCTTTATGCATATTACACATGTCATTCGACTCTTGATCTTCTATATCTAAAGAAACCTATAACAGAGCAAGTTTACTTATTCGAAGTGACTCATCCTACTTTCTAGAAATAACTTGGGCGTGTTGAAATACACGCATCCTTTAAGATATGCTTTAATGCATGAGAATATTTTAAAAGCACCTCTTTGGACACTTGACTGAATGACACTTGTACTAATTTAAGAGGATAATTCCCCTATAAATAGCAGAGCATATCCTTCATTAAAGGCCAATTTGAAAAATTCAAAAGCTAAAAGGCAACAGTGAGTAAAGACATTGAAAGAGAAAAGGGAGAGTCAGTCATATGCATGTATAACTCTCAATACGTGTTATGGACTTCGAGTCACTCAAATTCTGAGGTTTCTTGCTCTGAGATATGCATTCTAACTGACTTATAAACTATTTCAATATCCTTTTCCCTTACTTCCTTTCTTTTTCTTATTCACATGTCACGTTTGAGAAGGAACGCTCCGGATAGAACGACTGTGCGACGACTTAGACTATCTTGAGATAGACTGACAAGTCATGAATTGTTACATATTAACCTCTTAATCGCAAGACTTTATTGGCAATTTTCTTGCAACAAACTCTTCATTACACGTAAAATCTGACAATTCTCCCTCACCATTGCATAACATGAAAATTATTCTTTTACGAGTATTATTTTATTTAAATTCTACATGTCTCATTTATAATTTAATTTATTATTGTACAGACAATTTTTTGGAAGCAAATTCTGGAGAGAGAAACAAACGAAGAAGCTGCTGGGTGAAATTTTGGAAAGTCAAATCTGTGAAATTATGGAAAGTCTAGTCTGACCACCGATCAGTATTTTGGGCACAATTCTCTCCTCAAAGTTAGGATGGATGTAAGACTGGATGTTTTGAAAATATTATTTCAAGCACTACAGTTGTCTCTCTAACGAGAATTCCCAAATTCGCATGTTTTGGGGAGAATTCATTCTCTTCGTTAGGCTGTGTTTTAGATATTTTGTTTTTGTTCAATGGCAGCCTAAGCCTTTTGCAAGGGCTAGGGGTATATGGATGTTTATTGTGATTGTTCCTAAACTTCAATGGTATTATGTTTGGTTGTTTATCTATTATGATTTCTTTTGATGTATGAGTTCTTCCATACTTTTTATGAGTTCAATCAAGTTTTTCTCATTATTAAGAGGAATTTCTCATGGTTTCTAATAGGAATTTAGAATTGAATTGAATGGGTTTTTCTAAAAGTTATTCTAGCCATATCGTTAACCAAGGTTATGAGATGTTCCTGAGTTATTTTAGTTTAACCGAATCAAGGTTTTTCATTTAAAGCAATCAAGTATATAATGTTTTATCGGAGTCACAATGAATCCCATATCGTTTCAAGGAACTACCCCGACGCCTGAGCATTCTCACCATCGAATTTAATCATATTATTTATTTTTGATCCTATAACAATTCCTTCTAGAATAATACCAGTAATTTTTCCACCATAATATTGGTTCTTTAATCCCCTTTTGTCTTGAATATCCGTACTTTCTGTGGTACGGCCTCGGACTCACCGAGTATTATATTTCTTCAAACTCTTGCACTTGGGAGTGAGCAAGCAAATTTTGGCGCCATTGCTGGGGAACTGCGGCATATTTAGAGGCAATTTTGTGGAACAAAGCATAACCGGTGGAATTCGCTCTATGGGTAACTTCGTTCTATTCTCCCTTAATTTTGTTTTTAATTTTTTTATTTGATTTGCAATCATTGTTGCATAAGCATTTGGGTTAGAAACGGAAAAGACAGATTAGAGATATTTGAAACTTATTGTGGTAGCCTTTTTGATACACCTACACCTTCACCTGCATCATCCACAAATGGTGACAAAGTTCAGAGTAATCCTGATGAAAACAGAAGAACTATGTACGATTTGTTGCACCCTACTCAGAGTTCCGTGCCTTCTTGCATCATGTTTTCACCCAATGCACCACATGTAGAGCTAAAACAAGGGATTTTAGCAATACTTCCTGATTTTGGGGGTTCGGATAATGAGAACCCCTATGTGCATGTTCGAGTCTTTTAAGAGGTCATTAGTAGTTTCTATGCACAGAATGTAATAGAGACTGCTATGCTAAGATTTTTCCCATTTGCTCTTAAAGACAGGGCTAAAGCATGGTTGTATACCCTGAAACCTAGGTCTATAGGTAATTGGGGGTGAAATGGGTCATGAATTCTATAAGAAATATTTTCCTCCTTGTAAGGTCCAACAAGTGAAAAGAAGAATATCTTGTTTTGTCCAAGGAGAAAATGAGACCTTATTCCAAGCTTGGGAAAGGTATAAGGACCTCTTCAATTTCTGTCCAACTCATGGATATGAAAATTGGAGGTTAGTTAGCTATTTCTATGAAGGACTTACACCTAAAGGACAGACAATTTGTCCAACTCTCATGTGGAGGTGGATTCTTACAGAAAGAACCCGAAGATGCAATAGACTACTTAGATGAGATTGCTGAGAATTCTAACTCTTGGACTGGACCTAGCCTTATGGACTCTACAAACCGAACCAGGACAACCACTACCGCTTCTGGTGGAAGTATCTTTAAGTTGAGGGAAGATGACAACATAAGTGCCAAAATTAGTCTTTTGACTAAGGAAATAGAGGCACTCAAGATGAAGGAAAACAAAGGTGTTAGTGCTGTGTTTAGAGAGGAACCCATAGAAGCATGTAACATCTGCTATGAGATAGACCATGCTACAAACAATTGCAGATCACTTTCACAATTTTTAAATGTGCCGGAGGAGCAAGTATTAGCATTTAATCAATACCGACCAAATAATTCTTCATATTCAAACACTTATAACCCAAATATGAGGAACCACCCATATTTGAGCTATAAGAGTAGAGGTGGCAATTGGGCGGGTTCGGGTCGGGTTGATATAGGGTATTAACGGCTTAGCACTCAACCCAAACCCGCCTGTTTAATAAACGGGTTGAAATAATTAAACCCACACCCAATCCGCCTTAACCTGTTTGACCCGCTTAAGTTTACTAAATTTGTTATTATTTCTTTTTAAATACCTTATCTAATGTGTTGTATGATAAACCAGATTACAAGTTGCAATGATATTGTAATTTAATACTCATTTTTTTTCTATAATCTTATTTAATCTCATATAAACAATAAAATTGCACTATACCGTACAATATGCTACTTTACTTCTCCAATGCTCTAGCCTTTAGTAACCGAGCTCTATCATATAAGAGAGGAAAGGAAGAGGAAAGATGGGAAGGAAAATATTCTATCCCTTACATTATGTATATATGTGTGCACGTATATAAATGTACTTATACATAGTTGGTATATTGTTTTAGGTATACCAAGTAAAACGTATAGTATAATAACCCAACGAGTCAAAGGGGCTAACCCAAACCTGACTAGTTTATTTGCGGGTTGAAAATCCTCAAATCAAACTAGACCCGCGGGTTGAAAACTTAAACCCAAACCCGCTAAAACCCGAGCGGGTTGATGGGTCGGGTTGGAAATTGCCAACTCTATATAAGAGTGACAATGTGCAGAATCCCTTTCCCCCAAGGAATAATTATCCACCATCATCATCCAGACCATCCTTGGAGGATATTCTTGGCACTTTCATGCAAAAACAGAGTGAACAAAATCAAAAGTTTGAGTCTATGTTCACTAGGAAGTATGAGGATCTTGTGGGCATTCCTGGTACTTGATCTAAATAATCCTCTTCGTCTTCCTCTGCGTCCTTTTTCTTCCGGAAGAGAACAATCCAAATGCTAACTACGAAAAACAGAAGAAAGGATGCTCCAAGACTGGATGCTAGTATTATTGCCTTCCGGCCAAGTTTCTTTCTAGGAGTGACAGGAGTAGGAGAAGCCTCCGATGGGGGAGATACTGCGGTTGGGGGAATCTGCACCTTAATAAACGCGGATGAGTTGTATTGAGTTTTATCTTTCTCATTATTCATCAGTGAAAGAGTTGGGTTGGTAAGAAGCAATTACCACTTGAAGAATTCCCATTATACCAAAACAAAGCAGCTTTGTAGGAATAATTCTTCATGCAAGCCTGCTTGCAACTCTCCATATCTATAGCTAGGCTTACTAATGCTTTAAGTGGACATGAGAAAGGGAAATTTCCTTTCCAAACTCAAATAAATCCCAATATTCAAAATCTGAAGATGGGTGTAATGACCTGGACCTTTTAAAATTATTTCTATTCTTCGAATTATAGTGTATTTATATTTTATTTAATTATTTGTGTATAGTTGTGCACATTATGTATCATAAGGGTGTTATTGTAATATATTTCTGGTTTTTGAGGCATATCTGTTATTATG
>JAUPMG010000013.1:7317994-7329924 GCA_031762675.1 Pachysandra terminalis | reverse complement strand
CCCACCAAGATACAAAAAGAAAACTACCCACTGAAACAAGTGTTGCACTAATTGCTTTCTCATAGAGATAACCAATTTAATTGCTTTCTTATAGAGATAACCAATTCACATATAAGAGGTAATTCCCCTGTGAATTCACATTACCTCTATTAATACATCTTATTTTCCTAAGTGAGTAAACTTATCAATTATCTTCCTTATTCTTTCACTTAAAGATCATTTAACACGGCATTATAGTAGAGCCCCTCATTAGGTTGGTGAAGTTGGCCACATTTTATGATGATAAGATAACTTGATGTGGTTATTCTCGATGCTCTCACAAGGTATCAATGGATAAGCGAAGAAGACAAGGAATTTGAAGATTCACTTGAAACCACCTTGTCGTGCTTAATAGTTTTTTTGAAGTGGAAAAATTGTTTTTTTTTTGGAGGATTGTGGTAGGAGTGGTGAACGTTTCAACGGAAAAGTAAATAAGAATTTTACCGTCCATTCTTGGATGTACAACTTTCTGAGACATAGATTGCATCGAATGGAGAAAGTTCATGAGTTGTGGAAGAGAGTATGTATGAAAATATATATGCTCTATTTTAAGTGAATTATACAACTTCGGATATGAGGACATAAAATGTATGCTTTGAAAGTTAAGGGTCTTATCTTTATGGATGATCAAGCAACATGGCATATGCTATAGAAATGAAGAACATGTCATGGAGTCCAACACAATGAACTGAAGATGGATGAAGTAAGGATAGTGATTGCTTTGGGACAACATCTAGAGAGAGAAAGAGTAGCAGAATTAATTTTGGTTTAGAAAATGGGAGAGAGTGGTGAGAAACCAATAGGTGATTAGGACATTGACCCCAACAAACCACTTTCATATATATATAAATCAGAAGTCAATTACAATATAAAGATTAATAAAAGAAACAGTAATCAGTGTTGATGGGTAATTGGTCGTATAAAGAAACCATCCGTATCATTCATTTATATGTAACCAGAAGAAGCAACAAACGAACAAAACATGAAGAGAGAATGACGATCAAAAGAAAAAATAAAACAACATCATATGCAAAATGTCTTCACAAGAAACAAAATCTTACCGTTGATTTTACGCTGCTCCTTGAAACTGTAATTCTATATTTTATTTGCAAGATTCAGTACACTGTAAATTAGAAGATTGAGTTACTACCAAAAGAAGACGGAGAAACAGCCAAAACATTGAGAATAGAGAATGACGATGCAAACATAACTTCTCATATAGACACATCAGCTGCAAGATATCTTCATCTTGCATCTGATGAACACAAATAGCTTACACGTAGCGAAAGAAAGGACAGGTATGGTTTTGTTTTATCTGAAGGCAGAAAAAATTTCTTTTAAAATTGACATGCCTCTGATGAATTCAAAGAGGTTACACGTAGCAAAATAGACAACTATGGTTTTATTTTATTTCAACTAAGAAAAAATTTCTTTTAAAATTGACATGTATGTCCCAGTGTTTAACAGAAAATATTAATTTAAAATTTAACTTATATTATAGTGCAAAAGAAATTGGGTAAAGTTTATTTCTGAAAATTTATGATTTCAATATAACGAATTTGAGAAAGAAATAACATTCCAGATTAAAACCTCAAAATCAGAGGTGAAAATACGATAGAAAGCCCCCTCACCAAAAAGAAAATAAAATAAAATAATAATGAAATCAGGTTTATCCGAAATGTTAGGAGGAGAGATGAGCAAGAATTGCTTGTTGACCTGATTTCTTGTTCAAAGACAAAGCTCTCAAGAATCGTTGAAGGTGCAGATTCAGTTAAACCTGACCAAACCCTAGCTTTACATTCTTCGAATGGAGACCAAACCTCTCTATTATTTGACGTGTTTGTTCTTCGAATCTTCTCCATGTTACTGGACTCACAACGAGAGCTGATTCTACCTAATCTATCTGCAAACGATCCACTGGATCTGATGATCTCTGCAACCCAACCTGGTTCTTTGAGAACTCAACTCGCATGCCCTTTACGAGTTTGTTGTTGCAAGCATCGGAGGAGTGGGAGGAGCAACCGCGGTCAGATCAAGAAGATCGTCAAAAGGAAAAGAGAGTTCTTGAAGATTAAATAGAAAGAGTTTATTTAATTTTTTTCCTTTTAGGCTGGTGCTTCAATGGTAGATTTTTGGGGTTTCTAAGTTGGTTTGAGGGTAAAAATGGAAAATTAATTATCAAACTAAACAAATGTTTGATCCAGCTATTGGAGTGGGATTTTCTTCAATCTGGTCGGCCAATTGTTCGTTTCCCCAAACAAAATTATTTTCAATTTGTAAATAAGTAGTAACATGAGAGTAAAACTGGAAAATTATTTATCAAACATCAAACAAATATTTGATGGATTCCTTCTTTTATAAGAGTATATATAATATTAATCATTAAATACAATGTTAGTGGCGTGTTTAATAAGTCAATTACTTAATTAATTGTAAAGTTAGGATTTAGTAAATAATTAATTTAAAACTTGAAAAACCCTAATTAATTGACTCTTAGCCTTTCACGAGCAAAGCTTTCATGAGATGAGACAATCTTTTCCCAAGCCGAGCTTGAGCCCAGAAATTTTTACCGAGCCCGAGCCTTGTCCAGATTTTACGAGCTCGAGCCAAGCTAGGCAAATTCGGCTCGTTTACAGCTGCATCCTTTCTTTGCTCCCCTCGAGAAATAGAATTGACTAATTTTTAAACCAAAAAGTTGAGCAACTCAATTAAGTTTTATACAAAGAATTTGTACACGGGAACGTGTTTGTTTTTAAGTGAGCTTTTTATGTCATTTGGCAAACGTCTTTAGGATTGTAACTTGATATATGACTCTTGGTTGACTGAATTTCAGAGAACCGGAGTTCCCCAAATAGGCTTTCAATGAGTTAAGAGTATAGCAACAGGTTTCTCTCTAGAGTGTGGCAACCATAGAATCAGGACTCCAATGATAATCATTTGATCAATTTGATATTTAACAATTGAGTGATATGTTATTAGAGACCGCACGGATCTTAGTATAATTGTAATCCATGCACCTAACTTGAGCTTCTTAATCCATGTTACAACTCTCAAACGCCTTGATTAAAGTCTCATATCCGACTTTATCAGGTAAAATTTGATTTTCTAAGGAAAATTTGATTCCCTAAGGAATATCACCTTGGTTCTCCCAGGCAACATATAACTCACAAAGATCTCTAAATGCCCTTGATGCCATGAGTCCTCTAATATATCATCTTGCTCGCAATGTATACGCCATGGTTGGTCGTTATGTGAGAAGCCAACCACTAGCCTGATGACATATCGTATATATATATCCTTATAATATAATGGTAATGTGTGTAAGTGTGCATCTAATACACAATCTCATGCCTTATGAAATTTAAATCCTATTAATTTCCCATGCATGAAATAATAATATGAGATGTCTACTTATCAAATGTAAATAAAATTTGTACGACCTAACACAAATCATAATCTACGCAATCACATATCTTTGATATGAACCTTAAAAGCTTGTTTATCCATGGGTTTAGTCATAGGATCAGTTGTCATCTATTAAAATGGGATATGTGCAAGGGACACGTCTCTATATGCAACTTTGTCTCTGATGCAATGATAACGAATATTGATGTGCTTCGTTCTGCCATAATCTTTGGGGTCTTTGGTGTATGCTAAGTTTGCCATGCTATGACAATAGATGGTGATCGGCCCTACACCTGCTCGAAAGACTCCAAGATCCTATAAGAATCGCCTCAACCATACGACCTCCTGGACAGCTGCACAACAAGCTATGTACTCTAACTCCAAGTTGGACAACTTGACTTGTACTTGCTTCTTTCTAATCCAAGAGATGACTCCGCCACCTAACAAGAATGTGTATCGTGACATCGACCCTCAATCATTTAGATCATCTGTCAGTGCGCAAGTCTCTCACGTCATCAGCAGGTAGGTGCCAACTCCTAGCACATCCATGTTAGTATAGTTCCTCATGTATACTTTCTGACTCCCAGTTGGTATCTGTTTGTAATCCATGAGCACATCTTTGTCTTTGGCTATGTTTTTGCTCACTCCGAAATTTACAACCCAATTAGGATTAGAACGAGAAAACATGACATTAGTGCAAACCATGCAACATAAGCTAGAGGTTGGGTCAGTTCGTACCTGCTTCTTCTCAGTGCAATTACAAGTGAAATGTATAAACTTGTCACAGTTGTAGCAGATCACTTTGGACATGTCTCTCTTTCCTCTACGCTTCCCTCTACGGCGCTTGGTACCTGTGTCGGCCTTAGGCTATTTCTTAGTTGTTTCCCCCTGTTGGGGCGCCTTACCTTTGTGCTTGTGCTTAGATCTGGATGTCTTGCGCTTCGCTGGTTCGGCTAAGAGCACAATGCAGTTAGACCTTGCGATCTGACGCTCTGCCTCGAGCTCAAGATAACACGCCAAATCACTAAACATTTTAATGTTCTCATTGTGCGTCATGGTGAGCTCCATGTGCTCCCACAAACCAGATATGGATCTCAGAACATCAAGAATCTGATGCTCATTAGTTAGATTATTCCCAGCAATTTTCAGATCACATATCATAGACGACATCTTCTTAAGATGCTTTACCATACCGACATTGGGAACCTTCTTATAGGTCTCAAATTTCATCGCGAGTGCATGCAATCTGGTAGCCAAGGTACCAATGAATGCGAGTTTCAATGCATTCCACGTCTCTTGTGTAGTCTTATAGGTCTTGAATTCACCAATAAGATCGTTGTGCATGCTGCTCAGCGTAGTAAAGCGTGCACAACGATCCTTCTTGGCCAAAACTTGATAGGCCTCCATGTCTCTATGGTGCTAGGCAGTGGTTCCCTCCTTATGGTAGGCTAGGCTATGTGATAAAGTCTCTAGGGTCTCGGTCATCAAGGAGATATGGATTTCCCTATTCTAGATGTCATAAGTTATATAATCCAATTTATCCTCTTGTTCAGGTCAACTAACATATTCTTAAGTGCCATATCACTAAAATTAAAATTGTACATTTTAATTAACAGCTTATGTACACACATAATTGATTTTGCATCATTATTTCGGATTAAACAATAATATTAATCCTTTATTTATTAGATAAAAAAAATACACTAAACCATAGGTCATAATGTATAATCATCACCAATGCAATAAAAATTAATACCACTTCTAATCCTTAATATGTGAAACCTAACTAAGAAATTAAATAACCTCAACTACTATGTTATTCACATGCTAATCTCAACAAGCATGCAAATAATCAATTAAATCATGTCATAGTACTCTAATCAATATTATAAAAGGGCACAAATTTAATTAGAATTAAAATAAATAAATTATATAATTTTTTTTGGGTCTTTCGTTAACCGAAGGGTCCTCTTCGGTTCGAATTACAGTAAGCATGTATGTACTGTTTTGGGTTTCTCGATTAACCGAGGGGTTTGTTTGGTTAATCGAGGAGGACTTCGGTTGGTGCTTGACCGACTGAAGCCTCTTCGGTTGGAATTCCAGTAGCTCAAATCTCCGTGGGTCTATGTCGGTTAATCGAGACACTTCTTCGGTTAACCGAACACCCTCTTCAACCAATCAAGAATCCCCATCGACGGATCGAAGGCTAGCTCGGCTAGCCTTCGGTTGGTCTTCGATTAACTGAGCAGCCTAGTTCGGCTAACCGAAGGCTACAAATCTGGGTTTTGCAAAATTTGGTTTTCAATCCGATTCAAATCTACTCTTATTCTCTTCGATTCATCACTATTTAGGTGTTAAAAAGCAATAATAAACACCCTACAACAATAATGATCACAATGTACGGTTGCAAAAACGATCATCTCATGATCATTGATGCAACTATGCATTGTACGTTATTTTTCTGAAAACATAAACTAAGTTGCTTCTTAGAAGAGGTTTCCCGACATACCTCAGTTCAAAGAAGACGAACAACTCTGATACCAATGAAGTTCATAAACGAACTAAATCATGTACCTTAATGTATAGCAGAAGATCTCTATCGAACTTGATGTCATCCACACTCAAACAATCAGATCTCAAGTATGAAAAATCAATAAATAAACCAGATCTCAAGGGGGAAGATAAGATGAAGAGAAAAATATTATCTCTAAGTTTTAGAATCTAAATGTATGGAGCATGCCTTGGGCTAGGAGTCTTCTAATTATAGAAGACTCAACTCGACTCAGACTTCCTAAATTTTAGGCTTCATCCCCACACTTCTCTAGTATGCATGTCCCATAAATTGGGGATATGGGCCAACCCATCCAAGTAGGCCAACCGGATCAACCCACATAAATATTCGACACCAAGTCCATTATGAATTGAACCCAAACTCATTAAGATCCAAATCCAATCCAAACATTATTTTTTTGGATTCGGATCCTCTCAAGATTATAATCAGCTCTTAGTTGATTTGAAACCAATTAAAATGTGACACGCAGAATAAAGCGTTTAATTACAATCAATTTAAAATTTTCAAGCACAAAAATGAGGACAAAAACACTCTTCTTTTTAATGATGGTTTCAAATCAACAAACTGGTGATTATAATTTGAGAGGATCCTGTTCTTTTTTTAAAGTTCAAATTGGCAATGTTTTAAAACCCAGCCCAGCCTGGCTGGTTGAACCGATCAACCGATATCCAGTGTATAACGAGCCAGGTGAGCTTTTAACCCAGTAAGTATTGAAAATCGATAAAATCTATCAATTTAACCGGTTTAATTAGTGACCGAGCTGGTAATTAAGACAAGTTTTACAAATTTGATCGGGTCATTGATTAGTTAGTATTTAAAATGGCCTTTTATGGTGAATAAATTTCTATTTAATACTATATTTTAATATATTATAATATTAAATTCTTAATTCGATTATGGTTTATTGATTGTTTCTTATTCTTTCATTCATATTATTAATTTACATTATAATGTATCAATTCAATGGGTTGATCTGGTTTGATCCAACCCACCTTTTATCGGGTTAACATATGGACCGGGTTTTAAAACATTCCAAATTGGGTTAAGGATGGTTCGCACCAGTCAGGATCTTCTGTGCTGGGATCCCATGTGCTCGCTGTGTGCTGTAGGATAAACCTGGGAAGCAAAATGATATTTATCTCTACAGCGAGCACACGGGATCCCGGTCCGGCTCGTACATTTCCTTTCTATTAAAAAAAAAAAAACTCTTTCTGAAAGGCGAGGAGAGAAAAACCGAAAGATTTACCCCTTCCAAATTTTGTTCTTTCCTTTCTCCTTCTCAATTTGCACTACTCTTTCATTAGAAACCCTAGAATCCGTTCTGTTTCTTTCCGAAAAAGGTTATAACTTTAATAGCTCGATCTGTTTGTTAAACAATCACCATTTTCTTTGATACTTTTTTTTTCGAGATTAAGTTTCAGCTTGGTTTTGGTCAAAAGGGATGGCTTATGAATGCTTAACCAGATTCGTTGTCTGAATTTTTGATGGAGTGAGTTTTTCGGTAAATATTATCTTCCTCAATCGGAAGATCTCCATTGCATTTTACGGAAGAGAAAATGGCAGCTGGTTTACGTCAATGGGAGTCGGATCCTCTGTTTTCTGCAGCCGAAGTGGTGCAAGATTCCGCAGACAGGTTGGATTTCTTTTTCTTTCTTTCTTTCTTTCTATTTTTTTTTTTTTTGTTTTTGATGAAATTTGCTTTATTTGGTTTCGAGCTATGCTTAATTGATTTAATAATGTTTTGGTCTCTTGGCTGTGGGAGAAATCATGATATTTCTTGATGAGTATCTGTTGTTATTGTTGATTTATGGCTTAATCTTGTAGATTTTATGTTTTTCGTTTAATTTTTTTCACTTCTCTTTTGGTGGGAAAAGGGTTGAAGAAATCACGGTTTCTGTTGGTGGGTTTTTTGTTTGTTGCTTTTGCATTGAGCAATAGTTTTCATTTAAAATTCTGCCTTTTGGCGTGTTTCAGTTTATACACTGGGCCATGTAGATACAGGAACTAATAGTGTTATTGAAATTGTTTTTCTCTGTGGTTGGTACTACAATCGAGTTATCAACCAGAAACAAAGTGTGGGTTATATTGTTGAAAAGAAAAGTGCGAATTCTATTGTTTTCCCACAAGATAGAGAAGAGAGTTTCATGGTTGCCCAAGCTCTCTCTCTCTCTCTCTTTCTCTCTGGCCATACACATTTCTGATTTGGGTTGTCTGAATACCTTAGAGTTATTTTTCTTAACATCTTCATCGGGTCCTTATTGAACTCTGCCTTTGTATATTTATATTGTCTACATGATTGAAAGGGGGCTCAAAGGGAAAAAAACTTATGCTTTTGTTGACTTTAGGATGGAGTCTATTTTCCGTTTGCTGCTGCATGAACAAAGTGTTGTTCAAGGTGACCATACAGATGCAAAGCTTTTAAGTTCAATAGAATATCATAGGCGCGATCTTATAACTGCTCTTGGAACAACCAAATGGCAGGTATATAATGATTTTTTATTCTTTTTTTGTTTATTCTGTTAAGTTATTTGTTACATTGTTAGTGAGAAAACGTAGCTTATTGTGGGTATCATTTGTATTTAGTTGGAAGATTTTGAAAGAGCGGTCAATCTGTCAGCATTGTCAGATAAGTCATGTATGAAGGAAGATGCAACTTTCAGACACAAACAGTTTATCAGAGCCATTAGGGAACAAATTATTCACGTGGAGAAGAGCTTGGATGGCCCATCAATGGGAGATTCAGAGAGAAATACCCAATGGATAAACTTAAATGATCAAGACAAAGATGGGTTGGCATTGTTTCTTTCGGGGGGAAATCCTGTCGACCAGCCTGCACTTTATGAGTCAGAAACCAGTAGTATTTTGAGAAGGTTTCTTGATTCCAATGCATCTTCTGGATTTGATGACAAGAGTGGTGAGATTATTGAGCTCAAAACCGAAGAAATTGAGAATTCAAATATGAATGGGTTTATGGAGGTTGGCCACAGTTTTGATTCGTCAGTGGATAATAAGTTAAGGAAGGTGGGTTCACTCTATTCTTCACGGTTGGGTTTCGAAGCATCAGTTTCCCACCAAGAGACTTATGGTGATAGACACGGTGAAGATGGGAGTTGGGATCTGGAAGCTTGTGACTCTAATGCTAAAAGCTTCTTCTCCAAGAGCAAGTTGAGAGGATACAACAGCAGAATAAATGTTCTGGGCTTCCTGGGTAATATATGGTCTACATATGGGGGTAGGGTGACTAGGAGTTTTACAAAAAAGCAGAAAGATGGAGAACTGGGTTTGGAGTTTGAACACGGGCCTTCCACTTCATATATTGGCATTTCCCGAGCTGAACAGGTAATATTATATCAGGCATTCTTATGCTGCCATTTGGATGTCATTGTCATTATGTTGTCAGACAGAAATACATCATGTACTTGTAATCCGTTTTGAAACATTAAAAATTTGAAATCACATTGACTTGCTTTTAAATGTTTAGCTGGTCATGCAGAAAGCTTGTATTAGCATAATTTTTTTCCCATTGGATAGGTATTGCTGATATGTATTGGTTGTATCAACTTTTGTTTTTTTTTTGTTGAACTTCATATCTTGATAGGGTTACTGACTTCTCGTACTAATTCAAAATGCTTAAAAACTTTTTCGCATTAGATAGGTATTGCTGATATGCATTGTTTATATCAACTTTTGTTTTTGTTTGTTGAAATTCATATCTTGATAGGGTTAACTACTATTTCTCGTACTAATTCAAAATGCTTAAAATTGGAAATAGAAAAGAATATATGACATTACGTCTTTGTAAAAGTTTCGATCATTATTTTCATCAATATCCACTTTCCTTAGTCTTTTTTTTGGTCAACTGGATATAATCATTCCTTACTAAACAGGGCATAGACGAAGGGTCGTTCTCCTTGTTAGATCAGCATACAATATGTCTTTGCAGATGTCTGGAGGTTCTGGAGACCATTGAGTTCCCTCATTCATCCTATATCCTAGTTAAACTAGAGCATTGGCACACACATTTCCTTCCCAGTGAATATAATTAAAGGTTACAACCCTGTCCCGATGTCGTAATGTTTTAATATCAAGTAACAGGCTAAACTTTGGGTCTTCTCTATATAAAGACTGTATTTGCGCTGCAGTTATCGTGGCTTCAGGATCCAGTTCCGCTTGGATCCTCCTGCATATATGTGTCCGTGCCAGTTGTAGATCCTCCCGTAGCGCCCAGATTTCCACTCTAGTATTCGTAGTTGTGCCAATCTTGCCTGTGAATTCGGTCTCCCATCTTCCATCTTTGTTCCTGATGATTCCTCCAATGCTTGCTTCTCCCGGGTTACCGCGGGCTCCACCATCCGTGTTGAGTTTGCACCAACCCTCCCTTGGTTGGTGCCATCGAATAGTTTTCCATTTTCTGCACAAAGAAGAAGGAGAAGAAGAGAGTATAGTTTGATAACATTCTTTTGCTTTCACAATTACAAGGTCAATCTTTACTTGGGTGCTTTTAGTGTTATTTTTGAATATGTATTCATTCCTGTCCAACCAAAGGAACCCAAATTGTGATAGCAAAGGTGATGTTCCGTGGCACATTAATGTTGATATGTAGGTTAGTGTCCTGGCAATTCTGATTAAGCCATGTCCATCTTTCTACATTGTTGAAATTCTGATTTGATTGAACTAGAAGGTCCCACATATTTTTTGCATTAGGACAGTCTCTTTTGATATGTATCGTGTCCTCAATGTCTGCATTACATGTCTGGCATATAGGATTAGCACAAATGTTTCTCATATTTAAAAAATGTTTCGAGCTAATTCTATTGTGCCCACGTAGCCTAATAAAGTCCTTTATTTCTAGGACCATGCTTTTCTAAAGCATTTAGCGTTTTGCCTTCAATTGTTTGTCCATTTATGATTACTGGGGGGTGAGGGCAGATTGGCTACTGACAAATAACCCCTGTAAAATCTGTTGCATGAATTCGTACAAGTCTCGGTAATGAGGAAAAAGAACATGAAAGTATATGTGATGCACCATGGAACCTCAAAGGGTAGTGATCTCGAGTAATATGATTGTCATAATGCATGGAAATGGAACGCAACCCTATGCAAGCTTGCATACAAGACTTCAACTATCTCATTCCTCTTCAGTGATCATCTTTTGCTTTTGTACTTTTTGTAATTTTGTACAATTCAGCTTTGGCTATCTGTTCTGTGTGCTAGCTTTGCTGTATACAGTTTATATACATTGGCTTAGACCTTTTTCTTTTAATATTTTTTTTTATTACTGACAAATAATTTACATATGTTTTATGACAGGTAAGGGATATATTTTTTAAAGTATATAGATATGCAAATATTTACTTGCTTCTTATACATTGTTTTTTTTTTTGATTGTTAACAAGATCATGATATAAATGAAAATAAACTGAGTACAAGTAATGCTTCTTATACGTTGTTTATGCACACATTTATTGGAAAATGTACTTGTGACTGATCAAACATACAAAATCCTGATTTTAGAGCATCACTATTCATTCCTTTTTTCTAGCCAATACTAACAAAAAATGAAATGAGGAAACTACCCTTCTGTTTACATGCCCTTCATTACTGAATTCATTTCAAAAATGCTATAGTTGCTCACGTTCCAAATCTGCCATAGTAATGCAGAAGGAATCACATTGAATGCCTCCCACTCAAACACCCATGATCTTGACCATTTCCAACAAAGCATTAGGTATCTTACTGTCACGACTCGAACTGGAAATTCCCGATTACGTAGGTTTTCCAGCCCAACCGTAACCTTCACCCCGTATTTCTACGGGAGTGGCTACCCAAATTGAATTATAAGCGGAAGTCCTGAGCAATTCTAGTAAGATATAAGTAACTAAAAATGCCTAGAATAAAAATCTATACATTCTAG
>JAUPMG010000013.1:7255228-7276214 GCA_031762675.1 Pachysandra terminalis | reverse complement strand
ATGTGTGTGTGTGTGTGTGTGTGACATTGACAGAACAACGAGATAGTTAATTCCCTTGAAAACTTCAGCATAAATTGGCACGCACGTCAAAAACAATAGTAACAGAGATCTGATTAACACACGCTTCAATTTTACCTCCAAGGACCAATAAAAGTTTGTTTTATTTATTGATATTTGATTGTCTCTCAATCCAACGGTTCCTATTATTTGATTCTGCTCTGTAAGGTACTGCGTCTGTCATGCGGTGTTCAGGATCTCACCAAGAGGACCATTCAAAATAAAATGGACGAGAATGCTTTTGTAATTTTCTCCGGATTCAGTAATAAGAAACAAATTAAACCTCCCATGTAGTAAGCTACAGCCACAACAAGGAAAGCTGCTCATATATATATGGAAAGCTAATGGACACAAAACATATATGTTGCCTTCTTCTCTGAACCTTTCAAGGAAACCTAACTATGTTCACAGAAAAACTACTCCTAAAATTAGTATCAAGGTTGTACTGATCAGTGAATCCATCACCACAATTTCACCTACTTTAAAACAACCAAAGCAACCATCCCATCTTTATCTTTCTCCTTGTTCAAGGTAGAGAGATATCAGAAGGCTTAATACTTTGAGGGATCATCATGTACTTACCTGCAATGTTTCCTCGAGTACTCGCCGGATTGTTCATTGGAACTGCCTTAGTACTGGTTGCTGCCGCTTTCGCCACTGATGGTAACAAGTCATTGAGTTTATGTTATTTTTTTTGAATTCTGTGAGTCTGAGACAATGAATCCCCATATGATTTTAGTTCATGATATAATGATTGTTTCTTTTGTTTACCATTAGAGCCTGAACAAGCAGTACAGTTTAGTTACCGTGGCGTGACCGGCCCTGACAAATGGGGGAGCTTGAGTCCACATTTCACCTCGTGCTCGAATGGGAAACTTCAGTCACCTGTGAACATTGTGAAGAAGGAAACTGTTTTCAATCCCAAGTTGCAACCTTTAATCAGGGATTACTATCCTGCCAATGCTACATTGATTAACAACGGGTTTAACATCGGGGTTTGTTCTTCGTGTTCCTTAAATAAGTATATATTATACTTTTATTCATCAATCTGAATTTTGCAGAAATATAAATGTATTGATAAGTACTGTGTCTATGTTATACAAATATAGGTGCATATATATATATATATGCATAAACTAATGTATATATTAGCATATTATCTGTCTACTTAAATTGCAGGTATATAAAGGATTGGATCTTTATAGATGGGTATTTTAATCTTCTAAAAACTATTCAGAAGCAACCAATTAATTAATTTGAAGTCTGAACAAGTTGTGAGAAAATAATTAATGTTTTTAAATTATTAATTTCATTGAATTAATATAACATCCCAACATCTGAACAGTTTGGTTTCAGGGTATTTTAAGCTAGAATCAGAGTAGTAGTCCTGAGTTGACTCACCTGGAGAGAAAATCTTTCTAGGAATTAAGATAATATTTGGGGTGATAGTATAGATGTTGGTTTTCTTTGCAGTTGCTATACGATGAAGGTGTCGGAGTGTTGATTGTGAATGGTAGGAACTACACCTTAAAGCAAATGCATTGGCATTCACCTTCTGAACACAGAATCAATGGACAACAGTAAGCCCTCTTCCCCTTATAAACTGGAATAAACTGGAACATTGATTCTCCTTAATTTTTTGTTTTTTGAACACTGCATTAATTCTATTATTACAGATATCCTGTGGAGCTTCATTTAGTCCACATGGCCGACGACGGTAGCATCTCAGTGGTATCAACCCTCTACAAATTTGGCCATTCTGATCCACTCATCTCTCAGGTATATATTGAAAGAGACCAACAGATTGTAAGTTGAAAGGAAAGAAACCAACAGATCATATCTAACACGCGATGATCAATCTATTGCAGATAGGAAAACACTTGGATGAACTGGGTAGGGAATCGTGCGCAGGTGACGAAGAATCTCAAATACCAGTTGGGATCATGAAAATCAAGCAATTGAAGCGTAAGAGCCGAAAGTACTTCAGATACATTGGTTCACTTACAACCCCTCCATGCACTGAGAATGTTATATGGAACATCCTGGGAAAGGTACAGTTTTAAGTTGCATTAACAAACATATATAAAATCATTCAAACACAATGCTTGAATACATAAAATTTCTGCACACATATGTAGTATAGCCATTCTGATATGTAATGAAGCTTGCAATTAATTATACTGCAGGTGAGATCGGTATCGAAGGAGCAGGTAGCTGCTCTAAAAGCTCCATTGGATTGGGAATACAAGAATAATTCGAGGCCTACACAGCCATTAAGCGGACGCCAAATTGAAATGTATGATGTGCTATATGAGCAGCAGCGACCTTGATTAATTATAACCATCTGCTAATAATATCAATATGATGAATACAGTAGCAGCAGTGCAGAGAGTAAAGAAGAGTAGCTCTTGTTTTGCTTACTTCTTACATGAAAACTTGGAACTATTCTGTGAAAATACTATAATCTACATTAAGCTAATTTATATTTGGACAGAATCCATTAAATTTAGGTTAGTTTAAGATTCTTAATCGTTTTCATTAGAATCACACAGTAGTAAGATAGATGTTTAAAGTTGTTGACGATCTACGAAAGGACCAATGGAAGAAAGAGGGAAAAAAAATTATGGGTCGTTGGTCCGAGTTTGTTATCCTTTCCATTGCGAGCAGAGGATCACAAAGTAAGTTAGAGCTAGAAATTTGAGGTTGGTCTTTAAAAGTGATTACAGGACCTCCACAAGAAGTTAAGAAAACAAAAAAAGGAAAATTATACTTTGACCCTATGAGGTTTTAACCACTTGCACTTAGACCCTTTGAAATTTGTTAAACTATAATTACCCCTTTTTATATGGAACCTCGGGGGTCATAGACTGATTGGGGGTAGTAGGGCAGGTGGGTGGTAGTGGATTTGAGATGAGTAAATTACACTGACCCTTTTAGGTTTCGACCACTTGCACTGTTTGTTAAATTACAATTACCCTTTTTATATAAAACCTCAGGGGTCATAGACTGATTTGGGGTGGTGGGTTGTAGTGGATTTGAGAGGAGTAATTTTATATTTTATTACGGATAAATCCGTCCATGACTCTCCCTAGGTTTTATATAAAAAGGAAATAATTATAGTTTAACAAACTTTAAGGGGTCTAAGTGTAAGTGATCAAAACCTTAAGGGTCAAAATGTAATTTGCTCAAAAAAAAAATGGGAGGCTTAATTTACTATCAAAGCCAGGTTTCGATCTGGGACCTGTGGGTTATGGGTCCTCCACGCTTCCGCTTCGCCACTTTGATTTGTTGAAAATTGCAATGGCCTTTTTGTTTTATCAATCGTATAAAATTTAGAAGTTATTATTTCTACAAGAAAAGGACCAATGTGTTTAGACCAGTGGTGTATTGGATTGCAGTCAATGGTGTATTAGGATTGCAATCAAAAGCTCTACTATTGATCAATGGTTCAAGGTTTAATTTACTGGATTACTCTTACGGTCCTAAGTGTTAAGTGCTAAACCAAATGAGTTTCTGCTCTACTTTTGATCAATGGTTCAAGGTTTACTTTACTAGATTATTCTTCCCGTCCTAAGTGTTAAGTGCTAAACCAAATGAGTTTCTATAAGTCTTGGGACTTTTGGAACAACGGTTTGTCACATAACAAATGGTATCAAAACCATCACCACGTCATAGGTTCAAGTCTTGAAAGAAATAATATAGGTTGGATTAAAATGCCTTGGTATTATGTATGGGCATTGTGTCAAGTCATTGAATACTGATAGGCGGACGGGTCAGTGTCGATAGAGTGGGCCGCTGTGGACGTTGGTTACGAAAGCATGGTGTTGTTACGATCCTAAGTGTTACGTGCTTAACCAAAGGGACTTTGGAAGAGCTGTTTGGCACATAACAATTACCAAAAAAGAAAAAAAAAAAAGGGTTTAATTTACTGGAATCAGGGATCGGATCGATCCGATCTTGTCTTAAAAACAGGAAAATTTGGTTTTCAAGTTTGTTAAAGGATTTTGAGGTTTTAGATAAGATCAGAAGGGGAAAGAGATGGAATGGGACTAACCAGCGATGCAAAAGTTATAATAAAATAAATACAAATTGATATGTTTTGATGAACCAAGACGTGATGATGTTAGTGTCCTTGAAACCAAATTTACCCTCTTTTGAATTGTATTCTTACTCTACCGGACCTAGCGATTGGCTTTCAGGATTCAACAGTTTTTGCAAAAGACAAATAGCTTATTTAGCACTTGAATAAAATTTGAAAAAAAATAAAATTATGCTCTTGCAGAAAACTTAAAAACAGAATAAAAGAAATAAGAGGAGAGCTCTTGGCTTAGAATGGTATTTTCACAAAGGAGGAGAGAGCCTCTTTATATAGCCCAAAAAGAACTAGCCGCCTTAATGGCCCAAACGGCTTATTCAATTAAGCCTTCACGTTTTGGACCTTTAATGTTCAAAATGTCCCCACGTTAAAAAAACAAAATTCAAAACTCCCTTAATAAAATCAAAATTGCAAAACACCCCACATTTAATTGCAAAAATGACTTTTTCATTAAATGTAAAAACGTTTTCACATTAAATCAAACAAACTGTTTTTAAAATTAAATCATGATTTTGAATTTTAAAATCAATTTTTTTTTGGGTAATGAATTTTAAAATTTTATTTTGGAATTTTAAAATCAAATTCCAGCATAGAATGTAAATAACTATTAAATATATCCCATGTTTATGTTTCTTTCTAAAATTTAAAATAAATTTCATGTAAAATGTAAATAACTATTAAATATATTTTATCTAATAGTAGAGAAAGTTATTATGGATAATTGTAAATTTATTATATTAAAAAAAATTGAAATAAAAACATGTAGAGTGAATAGTGTAAGGTTAATGGATTGGCTTAATCTCCACCATTGTTAGCAAAACGTGAAACGTCACGGAAAGGGAAAAATACGAGTCTAATACAGTTTTAATTTTAAAAAACATAATAAAAAAAACGGTCAAATAAACGGAAACGTAAAAAATATGTTTAATAAATAATTCGTGTTTAATACGTATCTTGTTCAAAAAAACGGGTTAAAAAAAACGTGAATATAATATATATATATATATATAAGTATTAATAATTAAACAATAAATTTTTTTTTTGTTGGAACTTGTTATAAATTCCTTTAACACAAAAATAAAGTTGTCGGCGAGCACGCATTTGTCATTGGAACTTCCAACGGACACCTTTTTTTTTTTTCGTCAACATTAAACACCGACTTTTTTAAACGCGCTTTTTTGAAAAAAACGTAAAAAAAGCGTTTTAAACCTTTTTTGTTTTTGAAAAAAACGCATTTTTTTGCTTACAAAACGTTTTAAACGAAGTTTTAAACGTTTATGCAATAAAACGCGTTTTTAAAAAAAAAAACGGTGTTTTAAACGGCGTTTTGCTAACAATGATCTCCACACCATATTTTTTTATGAAACTCTTTCGAGTATGAGCTCTCTCGTCTTCCTGGCAAATTGAAAGCTAAATGGATGATTAATTTTAATTTGATCATATTGCTATTGAAGCTTTGAGATGAGTCCGATACCCACCGTTATGAGTTGTGACTCTCAAGGGATTCACATCATGATTTTGTGAAGACGCTATTGTACAAATCTTAGTGAATGAATGTGAATGTATGTTTGAGCATGGTTTCAAGGATTGGTCCGGATCGGGATCGGTTAAGACCAGTCCGACCTTAAGCCACGATACGACTTTTGTATCAAGTAGCTTTGGATCAGACCGGTTTATATGATACCGATCCGGACCGGTCTAGTGACTGGATTGGACCGATCCAAAGTTTTTATTTTTTATTTTTAATTTATAAAACCAACGATCCAATAGGTATCGGCCTAGACCGGTCCGGTATTACCAATCTGACGACTAGTATCACCGGTCTAGCCGATCCAAAATTTTTATTTTGTTTAAAGGACAATCCAATTTTTGGATCAGCCAATATCGGCCGATATCGTCGATCCAGATTGGGATCGGCCTGGACTGATCTGAATCCAAGATCCCAAGACTTAAAACCCTGAGTTTGAAGGTGTCCTTGATCCGTGACTTGTGTGGTACCATGACATTGACAAGAGGCTAAAATGGGCTTGAAGTTGACATCAATCGAGCATATATGGGTGTGAAATAAAATAAATCTACAATAACCTTAAATAGAAAAGAAAATAAATCTTGAGAAAAATAGATAGAAGCCTTTACAATATAATTTTTTTTTCAGTCCTCTACAATTTTTCTACCAACTTACTTTCCTACTTTACAATGTATTTGTCATTTCAGTCTTATTAATCTTCTTTTCAGTTCTCTATAACTTTTCTACCTACTTATCCTTCCTATTTTACAATATATTTGTCATTTCAGTCCTATAACAATGCCAACTAAGATAAAATAATATTCTAAAAACAAAAAATTAAAATTAAAACTTATAAAAATACCCAAACATCCTTATTAAAACCAACAAAACCCTGTCATCATGCCATCGCCACCACCACCACCCCATCACTACCACCACCCTCACCCTCCCCCTCACCCTCACCCCACGACCACCACCCCAAACCCACCATCACCTCCGTCACTGTCACATCCAAACTCAATGATTCACTTTGGAGTCCTTACTAGTCTGAAATATGACTCGCACTCTCTAAAAGAAGAGAGTGGCTTTATAGTGTCTTGCTATTACCTTGAACATCATAGGATATTCAAGAAGAAACCATACAAGTAACGAGATTTTCATCATATGATATACTACATCAAAGTTTTGATAAATAGTAGAAGATAATAACAAAAATAAGTTCTAGGTGATAATCAAGTTCTCAAACTGATTGGAACCCCAAAGAGAAAGAAAGAAATTACATCTCCAAATCCAAAAAGAAATAAGTATTATGTTATTACATTACAGATCATAATACAACTCGTCTTCATCCTCCAGATTCTCTGCTTGCACCTCGACATCCAGAGGTTCTTCATCTAAAGGACCTGAAATGTGGTTTGCTAGAAAGCATGAGCTATAAAAGCCAATAACTAAAAACGTTCAAAGTAGACTGATATTGATATAGGGCCACGACCACTAATCAAAGATAAGTCAATGAAATTACCAGAACGATACATGATATAACTTGAATGAATGAGGTAGAATCATTTATTAAATGCATGTAGTGCTCTAGATATCATTTGTGTACACCGAGGTGATCTAAACATTCAATCTAAGATGCTGTGCACTCTGTTATACCTATTAATATGACAAGTTCCCACATGATCGATCCGTCCTCTGAGCAAGATGTCTTATCGAACCATCCTCTTAATACAGGGCCTTCTCAAGGATAAAATATTCTATGAGCGCAAACATAGTTTTAAGGGTTTTCAACCTAGGAGGCACAATCCCCCCATTTGATTTTTGATCATGGGTAATACTCCAAGGTTCTATCACATAGATTACCTCAGGAAATCATGTTCACTGACAGTTAACAGAGAACTCTCTCTTTCTCTGAATATACATCCAAGCATTCAAATCATGAAATACCTTGGGAATAAGAATCATAAACATGGGTGAGGGTATTGGGGTAGCTCATCCCTCAACTCAGCCAATCAAAAGCTTCACTCAATACAAAATGTATTATAACACTCTTTCACTCACGAGTCTAACACAGGAACTCTGAGATAGAAGGAATTACTCATAGACCATATTAAGGTCGAGAGTCAATGCAGCGTAAGTGATGAGGTGCACGTTAACTACGCAATCATCATTTTTGTGTACAGGGTGTAATATCAGACTAATCATGACTCAACTCCCATTCATCAAGTAGTATCATTCATAAACGCAAGTAAGTGGAATGTATACATCATGATATGAAGTCATAAAGAGGAAAATATACCAACAGTTCAATGTACAAGTCAATTGTTTATGAAATTGATCTAACCAAACAAAGAGAATTATATGTGCAACAGAACAAGCTGAACAGATCTCAACAGGAATTCTCGGCGCACCGAAGGGTCCTTGGCGTTCTCCTCGACGACAATTCTCGGGAGTCAAAATTCTCAGAAAAAGTCTCGGCGCACCGAAGGGTTCTCAGCGGATTTTCCAGGGATTTGAAGAATTCCCCGAATTCTTCGACGTACTACTCAGTGCACCGAGTAGATCGTCGAGAGTTCCTGTAGGTCTCGGCGGACAGTTCGGCGCACCGAGATGGTCGTCGAACCTCGTGTTAAACCCAGAAACGAGGTTTCTCTCCATGAAATCTTCCTAGGTTCAAAGAAATTCACAATCAAACCATCCACATGTTATTTCACACAACATACAACCGTTTTCATGTAATCTAAACATCATTGAATACAACTTCACAAGAAAACATTCTTCTTTCAAAAACATGGAAAGATCATGGAGAATCCATGAAAAGATAGTCTATGAACTTCTAATCAATTCAAGAATAATCTGAATGAGTTTACTTACAAAAGGAATGAAGAAATCACCAACTTCAATCCAAGTAGAAGCTCCAAAAATTTTCTTCTCCACAAACTCTTCTAACCTAGTTTTCTAAACTTGCAAATAAAACCTCTTCCATGCATAGAAGAGAAAGAATAAATATCTCATGTGTTTCACTTATGGTGAGGTGGCATAATCTAGGCCCTAAATTAACCAACTCTAATCTCAACCATACAAGTCTCCTCTAATCCAAGCCCTTAAATCAAAAGTAAATAATCTAAACCATACATAGCACAAACACAAAAAAAAAAAAAAAGCATCCAAACAAATCTTCAAAAGTTAAAAAGGGTTATGGTATGGTGTGTGACGCCTAATGAATATGGTGAACCACAATCAATCGCTCGACTGGATTAACCCCTTGGTTAGTCCAAACACAAGAAATTAAATATCATAAATATTTACTGAAATAAACACGCATACTTAAAATTTCCAGGCTGTTACATTCTACCCTCCTTAAAGAGATTTCGTCCTCGAAATTTTCTTACCTTAAGTGAACAGGTGAGGATACTTGTTCCTCATATCGGCCTCAAGCTCCCAAGTTGCCTAAATCGTTCCGTGATTGCTCCACAAGACCTTTACCTTAGATATGACCTTGTTCCTTAGAACTTGATCCTTTCTGTCCATAATCTCCATTGGATATTCCTCGTAACATCCTCTTGAATCGTTACAGTCTACCAATCAATCACAGCTGAAGGGTCAGGGTGATACTTCCTCAACATAGAGATTTGGAACACATCGTGTACAAGATCCAACTCGGAAGGTAGTATCACTCTATAAGCCACTTCTCATATCCTTTCAGATATTTCGAAGGGTCCAATGTCCCTCGGTGATAGTTTTCCATTATTGCCGAATCTGAATACTCCTTTCGTCGGTGAGACTTTGATGAATACACAGTCGCCTACCATAAATTCCAGATTCCTTCTTCTTACGTCTGCATACTTCTTCTGCCTGTGTTGAGCCGTAACAAGTATGTCTCTGATGATTCTGACCTTCTCTGTTGTCTCTGCTACTATCTCAGGTCCTAGAGGAATATGTACATTATCCTCATTCCAACACAAAGGTGATCGATAGGGTCTTCCATACAACGCTTCAAATGGAGCCATACCGATGCTTATCTGATAACTGTTGTTGTAGGAGAAATCCACCAATGCTAGATGATCCTCCCAACTGCCCTTGAAATCCAGAATGCATGATCTCAAAAGATCTTCCAACACATGGTTAACCCTTTCTGTCTGGCCATCTGTCTGCGGATGAAATGCAATATTGAAATTGAGCTGCGTCCCAAAGGCTTTATGTAAACTCCTCCAAAACCTTGAAGTAAGCTGAGAGCCGCGGTCTGACAAAATAGTCACCGGAACTCCATGAAGTCGAATAATCTCCTTGACATACAACCTTGCTAAGTCGTCAGTATTCATTGTAGTCTTCGTTAGTATGAAATGTGTTGACTTCGTTAGTCGATTCACTATCACCCAAATCATATCGTGGTTGTTGCGGGTCTTGGGTACTCTTATGATGAAATCCAGAGATATGTGTTCCCATTTTCCCTCTCCGATCGGTAAGGGTTGAAGTGTTCCTGCTGGTTTTTAATGTTCTGCCTTCACTTGCTGACAAGTTGTACACTTAGACACAAATTCCTCAGTCTCCACTTTCATTTGTTTCTACCAATAGTTTCGTCAAAGATCGTAATACATCTTTTTCCTACTGGGGTGAATAGAGTAACGAGATCGATGAGCTTCTTCTAGGATTTATCTTCTCAAGTCTTCGTCATGTGGCACACAGAGTCTTCCTTTGAATCTCACACTGCCATCCTCTTCCTTAGTCCAATCCGTTCTTTTTGTATCCTTGGCCAAATCTTGCATCCACGATTCTTTCTCTTGAAGTTCGATGATTCTTGACTTTAGTGAGGGCTTATTAAGAATGTTACACAGCTTCATTCCACAATCTGCTCTACGAGCAACAATTTTGAAATTCGCTAAGGTCTCATATAATTTTCACTCTTGAACGAGCATGTGAGCTACCACACTTCTAGGTCTTCTACTAAGCGCATCTGCTACAACGTTCGCCTTGCCCAGATGGTACTGCAGTGAGAAATTGTAGTTATTAACAAGTTCCATCCATCTCCTCTACCACATGTTCAAGTCCTTTTGAGAAAACAAATACTTCAGGCTCTTGTGCTTGGAAAATACTTCGAAAGTTTCACCCACTAGATCGTGCCTCAAAATCTTCAGTGCAAAAACAATAACTGCAAGCTCTAGATCATGAATAGGGTAATTCCTCTCGTGAGTCTTTAGTTGTCTCGAGGCGTAAGTTACAACTTTACCTTCTTTCATCAATACACAACCCAGTCCAGATAGAGATGTGTCTGTGTAAACCATGGAGTCTATGCCGCTAACAGGGAAAGTCAATACCGGTGCAGTAGTCAACTTCTCCTTGAGAGTAGTGAAAGCCACCTGACAAGCTTCATCCCAAATAAACTTTTCGTCCTTCCTTGTAAGCTTAGTCAATAGAGTCGCAATGCGTGAAAACTCCTCTATGAATCGTCTGTAGTAACTGGCTAATCTAATGAAACTACGTATCTCGGCAACATTCTTTGGCAGTTCCCAACTTGACACTGCCTCAACTTTGCTCGGGTCTACTGTGATACCTTCCCTAGTGACTATGTGACCTAGGAATTTTACCTTTTCTATCCAGAACTCGCACTTAGAGAACTTGGCGTACAATTGATGATCCACCAATGTTTGCAATGTGAGGTTGAGATGACTCTCGTGCTCTTCCTTGGTCTTTAAGTAGACTAGAATGTCATCGAAGAATACTACCATGAATTTGTCCAAGTAAGGCCTGAAGATTCTCTGCATCATGTCCATAAACGCTGCCGGTGCATTCGTCAGTTCAAAAGGCATAACTACGAACTCAAAATGACCATACCTAGTCCGAAATGCTGTCTTCGGCATGTCTTCTTCCTTGATCAACAACTGATGATATCCGGATCGGAGGTTGAGCTTTGAGAAGTAAGATGCCCATTTCAACTGATCAAATAAGTCTTCAATGTGAGGTAGTGGATATTTTTTCTTCACTGTAACCTGATTCAATCTGTGGTAGTCGATGCATAATCTGAGAGATTCATCCCTCTTCTTAACAAACAGAACAGGTGCTCCCTAAGGCGATGTACTCGGTCGAACAAACTGTAAGGCTAGTAACTCATCCAGTTGCTTCCTTAATTTAGTTAATTCTGTAGGTGCCATTCGATACGTTTGTTGCGCAATAGGTGACACTCATGCTGTTAGGTCGATACGAAATTCCACTTCTCGCTTGGAGGTAGTCCAGGAATGTCTTGAAATATCTTCTTGTATTGATTCACAGTGGGAATGCCTTTCCAACCACTATTCTCTTCAACATACCACAAATCCAAACAAGCCGAAAGATTGGGTATTCTAGATCTTAAACCAACCACCTTCATCACCTTGCCTACTGGATATAGAAAAGTGACTACTCGCTTATGACAGTCTATTTGCACGTGATGTGCAGCTAGCCAGTCCATCCCAGAATCACATCAAATTCATGCATGTTCAATACAATAAGATTACAAGATAGCGTAGACTCACCCAACATAATCATACAAGACTTATAGACTTTATCTAATTATGCTGTGCCTCCTACTGGGTTAGCTACAATAAGGCTCCTACTCAAATCCTTCATGTGCAAACCCAAACAAAGTGCTAGTGAAGAAGCTATAAATGAATGAGATGCTTTGGTATCAAACAAAACCGTTGCAGAAATGTGTGAGAGGCGTATGGTACCTTCTATGACGTCATTCTGTTGTTTCTCCAGTGCAAAGACTTTGCCCAACTGAGATTGTTGCTGAGAGTGTTGCTGTGGCTGCTACTGAGGAGGTCCATTCTTGATTCCCTTGAATGACTGAATTTGCTATACAGACCTAGGATGCTAAGGATACTGTAGCTTCGACACTAGCTGTTGCTGCCCTTGAAAGAATTGTTGTTGTGGCTTCCTTGGTGCACGACACTCCTTGAAGTGATGACCCAGCTTGCCACAGTTGAAGCACATCATGATCGACCTTCTATGATCGGATGAGTAAGACGGACCTTGCATTCTCTACCTCTTCAGGTGCCTCAGCCTGTTATAATTAAAGCATTAAAGAGGTGTCAAAGTTGGAAAAATATCCCTCGGCAGGTACCTCAGTGCTACCGAGCTACCTTCCAAACTCTAATGGGGTCCAAACTTTATGGATACCTTGAAGTGGGTATTTTGAGTTTGCTTGTGGTGTTGATTCAAAAGGTGTGTATAATATTTTGTGCACAGTGTGATTTAGTGTGATTTGTGTACTAGTGTTATCATTTAGTTGGTATAATTTTGATTAGAAAATACTATGTACTTGTAGAAAGGATACCCATGATGGTACCCGATTGATTATTCGTGTGCATAGGCACACGGGTAACTTCTGAAGGGTATTATCACTGGAAGTCCTACGGGCTTGTGACTAGGATACTTATGATGGTTTCCAGCAGATTATTCGAGTGTAGGGGCGCGTGGAGAGTTTCTGATGGGGAGTATCATTGGAATCCTAATATGATTGTTGCATGCGAACTAGGATGATGTGAAATGTTAAGTGAATTTGGGAGGTGAAAACATAGGGTTCCTCACGAGGATTCCTATGAATTATGGTGAATGGTCCTAGAGAGATCCATTCATACATTTGTTATGCATGACAAACAAATATGAAAATAATTACGGGAATAGTTGAGCCCACTAGATTGAAAATCCCACAAAACCACAATGTACACATGGGATAAAAGAGAATAGTGTCCAGCTATATTAAAGTGGATGTCCAGTAATTAAATTACTTGATAAGAGAGTCTTGTCCAGCTGTAGTAAAATGGATGCCAAGGTAACTTGGAACCGGTTGATCACCGGGCTAAGAAGTGCATTAGTTTGTATTCGTGCTGTGGGTGTTGCATCACTTGTATTAATCATCATGGTGCATTATCATTCACTCATCTCATCTTTTACTGTGATTTATTATTCCTTTGCACTTGCTGTTTTCATTATTCCTATATGATGTGGTGTCACACCCCAAATCCGAGATATGGGATCTCAAGGATTCCAAGGAATTGACCTTCGGACCCACCACGTGGATACGGATAACCAGCCACAATATCAACCCTTACCTGGTTGAATCAGAGTCTCAACAGAATATAAATACCAGCGGAAGTCTCTCAAATTTAAAATCATAGCTCAACCAAAACTAAGTTGAGCTAACAACCCATAATGTAAAATAATCCAAATCTTAATTACAAGTTTTTGCTCACCAGAGGTCAAACCAAAGTAATTAAAAACCAAGTGTACACCATCACAAAGATCAAATATCTAAAATCGAAGGGATCTCTTCTCCAGACCGGCACATCAAACGAACAGATGACCTAAAGAGATAAGGATTAGCCGAAGCCTAGTAGAGAAATCTAACGAGACTACAATAGCTACTTTTATGCATGCATAACAATACAATTGATTGCATGCATTTCAACCAGCATATAATGTCACAATCAAATGTATGTTAAGCATAACATCATCATATGAAATTACTATTCACATGAAAATCATACAATACCAAGGCATAATAAGTCAACAGTCACTAATCCCATAGTCCCACTATGTCCATGCTACCCATATGATCCCATCATGTTTAAAACAGATCCTACATGGTCCAACCATGTTCCTAACAAAACTGACATACATGCATACACATGATCCCACCATGTGACACAACAACAAAGATTACAACAGTCACATAGTTTCACTATGTTCCACAACAACACTACATGGTCCCACCATGCTACGGCCAATCAACACATAAACATATACCACATGGTCCCACCATGCTATGACCAATCAACACATAAACAAACACCACATGGTCCCACCATGCTACGGCCAAGTAACCCAAGGTCCCACCTTACTACGACCAGTAACCGCATAAATACACATCACATATCATACACATAGTCTAACTATGTTTACAACAATATTCACATAACCATTCTTTTAGGGACTTGCACCCACGGAGGAAGCCACCTGTACAAACCTTTCCTTTAGGGACTTTCACCCACGGTGGAAACACACCTGTAACCATATATTACATATCACATATCATACACATAGTCTAACTATGTTCACAATAATATTCACATAACCATTCTTTTAGGGACTTGCACCCACAGAGGAAGCCACCTGTACCATTCCTTTAGGGACTTTCACCCACAGTGGAAACACACCTGTAATCACATGGTCCCACCATGCTACGACCAATCAACCACAAGGTCCCACTTTGCTATGACCAATGCGACCCAATCACAATCACAATCAATTCAATTCAAACATGTCACAATGAATATGCACCACAGTCAACTCAAACACATGTGCAATTCAATGCAAGTGTATGATGCAAGCATGGAGTGAAATGAGGTGCAATGCAATGTAGGGTGTAACCAGGCCTAGCCCAATTACGTGTTCATTCCAACTCACGACCATACGACCCATCCTTTTAGGGACTTGCACCCATGGTAGAAACACCATTCTTATTCCTTAAGAGACTTTCACTTACGGTGGAATACACCTGTAACACGCCATACTTTTAGGGACTTTCACCCACGGAGGAAGCCACCTGTACTATTCCTTTAGGGACTTTTACCCATGGTGGAAACACACCTGTACTAGTAACCCTTTCTTTTAGGGACTTGCACCCACGGAGAAAAGTCACAATTCTTATTCCTTAAGAGACTTGCACTCATTGTGGAATACACCAGTATACTCACTTTCCGTTTAGAGACTTGCACCTACGGTGAAAGCTCACCTGTAACCAGACATTTCTTTAGGGATTCTCACCCACGGTGGAATAACACCCATACCAAATCTTTCCTTTAAGGACTTTCACCCACGGTGGAATACCACTTGTACAAACCTTTCCTTTAGGGACTTTCGCCCATGGTGGAAGCTCACCCATGGTGGAAGCTCACCCATCCAAATCATAAATTCAAGTCATTCAAATACAAACACAAACATCATTCACAATCATGGATACTCACAGTACCCTCACTCAATCATTTAAGTCAAACATTATCAAGATCAACACAAGTCAAATATCATCAAGGTCAACACAAGTCAAACCTAAGTCAACATTGGTTGCTAAAAGCACCAATCAATCAATCAGGTCCTATGTGATTATTTCTAATCATACTAATCCTATTTTGAGGTCCTATGATCATATCCAGAACCTTTGATTCGATATCATCTCATATACCATTCACATCAGTCCAATAATCTTGAATTTTGGACCTTCTCCTATACTTTTCATAATTCGACCAATTCTAAATCTTTCGCACACAAACCAAATATACAAGCACGTGTACAACTCACTAAGGAACATATCCCTAAAATTTGGGTCCATTTGGACCTCGGTAGCTGTCGAGATCCTCGACAGCACACCTACCGAGCCTCGGTAGCAAGTCCAGAATGCTTGTGCTTGTTATTCTGACCAATTTCGGTAGCTACTTGGTAGCATCCGAGACTGCTACCGAAATTTAGCCAATTTCTGGGTTTCTTCTAGGGCTTCGTGCCTCTACCCAAAACTAAGATTTTCTAAGGTTCTAATATTGGTTTTTCAATCTCTATAACCCCTTCATATGATCCAAACATCAAACACATAAAAACCTATTTTATGCTACGATCCAAACAAGTAAATTAACAAATAATTAATCATAGATCCAAGAACATAATTCGTAAGAACATATAATAATACAGGAAAGCACAACAACACAAGTTAGGCATATGAATCAAATAAATAACATAGCAACCATCCTTTCTAGTTTTTCTAGATCATAGATCTAACATGCTTTCACATCAAGAACATGCATTCCATATATATCTATAGTATTGAAATCATTCATAAAACTAGTTACCGTAGAAACGCAGGAATCCCTACCTCGTTTTCCGTAGATCGATTCTCATCTTTCTTTTTAGCTTGTCTAGTCCTTTTCTTCCTACAGAACGCTCTTCTCTTCCTTTCTTCTATTTCCTCCATCCCTCTAGGTCTCCTCATTGTCTAGATTTTCTGTAACCCTAAAACCTGCACTTCTTCTTCTTCCTTGGTTTCTTTTTGGACATCCAAGGCCTAGAGAATTGTAATGACCTAAATTCCTTAAATTTATTTTACCTATTTTATTCTATTAATTATTGATATTTTAAATTGCTAAAATTAGTATGGTTTATGAATCGAAATTAAACTAAGGGTGAAATTATACTAAGGCTATGAAATCAGGGGTCTTAGTGTAATTACCTTAACTATTGGGTTAAATCTGTAACAAAATCTTTTTGTTTCCAATTCAAATGCACAGATCGTGCGCTAAATTGGTCTCTGCAACGTGGCCTTGGACGTGGTAAAGTGGGAGAGAAATTTGGGAAATGCTTCCCTATTTCTCTAACTCATTCATCACTCCCTATATTAGAAAGCAACGACTGAGAGTATCATTCGAACCTTTAGTATCATTCGAACCTTGAGTTTCGAGAGAAGAAATTGAGTTTCGAGAGAAGAAACTGAGTGTGAGAAGGAGAATTTGAAGTTGGTTTTGTTACAGTGAAGAAGAAGAAAAGAATGAATAGAAGAAGATGAGAAGAACACGAGTAAGAGAATTCCCCATTCGTTTGCTGCTACTTATATTCAAATCGAGGTAAGTAGATTATCCGGTCAGTATCTTCATTGTTATAAGTGATGTTATAATTGAATTTCATCGTTGAGACATGATTTCCTTTTAGCATGATCGATCTTGTTTTTCCTGGAGACTGATATAATCGAAGAGAAATAGTATCTCACATGTGTTTGTTAAATCTAGTGATTTCAATACGGATTGGATTGAATCATGTTGTTTATATGTTCTTTATCTCGAATTACCTAGTTCTCATGATCAAATTATATTTCCAGAAATTATACTGAAATTCTTGAGATTTGAGTCATAATTGCGTTAATTTTTATGTTGTTTTCAATGTAGATAACTCACTTGAATTAGATGTGAATTAACCTAGAAATCCTATTTGAGATTCGGTGAGAAATTATTGAAGACTAGAAACCCAAAAAACAAAGCCTCTGGCTTTTTCAGTGAGTCATCGATCCGCCAACCAACTCACCGACAGGGATTTAGAGTGTTATATTTGATTCGTCGGTGAGTCATCGGTCCGCCGACTAACTCATCAACAGGGACTTAGTATTAAAGGTTCGGCCTCATCGGTAGGTTGTCGGTCCGCCGACCAACCCGCCAACAGTGACTTATATAGGCATAGTGGTTTGCGTCGGCATGTGATCGGCCAGCCAATCAATCCGTCGACAGGATTCGTCGGTGAGTAGTCGGTCCGCCGACCAACCTGCCTATAGGACGCGACAGTGAGTCGTCGGTCCGCTGGCCAACTCGCTGACAGTAATAGAAATTGATATGATAAGCTTCGTCGGCAGGTACTCGGTCCGCCGGCCAACCTGCTGACAGAGACCTAACTGTGAGACAATGTGAGGGTTTGGATGTCTATTGGTTCGGGCTTTATGATGCTTTGTGATGGGATCAAGTGGGGTCTAGGGTTGCGTACCTACAATGACTGTAACCAACGTGTTGCCCTTAGCATGTGCTAACTAATTTGGACACACTCCTCAATTGGTCTCCACTTAGGAAGAGATGATGAACCATACTTATGTTTATTTGTGTTTTACATCATAGGGATGTGTATGACGGGTCCTAGTGGATTATTCATGTGTATGGGTGAGTGAATAGCTTCTAAGGGGATTTATTATCCGTATCCCATAGGAGAGTGCATTCGTACTATGTTCATGTGAGGTGTTAAGTGTGCTCGGTAGGTAGGAAATAATAGGTTGTCTAGTCCTGTAGTTGAAAGGCCTACGAAATAAGTTATGAATCATAGTTGATTCATAAGGTCGACTGGACCTTGAGTATTGTACACTCATAAATCAGCATATGGTGGCCTTCGTACCCTGGGTTAGCGCTAGGAACGAAGCAAGGGACTACTGGTTGTTCCTGGTGACTTCGGTCCCGAATCCATGATACTACTGAAGCTGCAATGAGGGACACTTAACGTATCATGTAAACATAGGCATAAACCACATTACATTGCATTTCTTGTTTGAGCATACTTTAGTTCATATGATTGTTCATTCTCACATCATATTCACGTCATAACATTTGTTATTGGTTTCTATCGTTATTACTGTTTATCCAGTTTTTAGTAATATATGATGATATGGACATGACTGGATCATGCTTGCTGAGTATTCCAAACTCACGCAACCTTTATGTTGCAGGTCAGTTTTGAGTGATGTACGTATGTAGCATCGTATCATTTATTTATTATTTTTCAGTAGTAATAATTAGTTGCAACAATAAAATTTGGATTATTCATGTAAGGCTATGCTGTAGCCATTTGATTTGTTTATTTGAATCTTTTGTATTTTTCTTCTGCAACTCTGAGTAGATGAAATAAAGATCAGTTTTATGTTATCTCTTTTATCTTGGTAATGATATGGCAATCCGTGGTCCAGGAATGGGTCCCAAAGGTCTCTCCTCGTGATCCATGTCATCCTACCTAGGGATCTGTGTTACGGGATCATGGGGCGTGACAAGAATACTTTCTCTCTCCTTCTCCTAGCTTCTAGGTTCCTTAGTCTCCTTGAACTATATCCTTTTAGTTTATTTGAATTCAAATTAGTTTAGTTTAAATTTCAAACAGTAGAGAATCATCCGTATGATAGTTTAAGTTGTTTATTTCCTGAATTAACCTTACTTTAATTATAATTACCTGTTTAAGTCCTAATGGACTTTTAATTGTGTTTTGGGCCCAATTCGTTTATATAAGAGTTCTAGTCCATTTAGATTAGAAGTCCAGCCCTTTAATTAATTCTCAATTAATTAGGTAATTATCCCTTTTGTTTTCTCTAATTATTATTTAATCTAATCCTATCATGTGTCTTTCATAGAATTCCTAGTGTATAATTAGTGGATTAACTAGGATTTAATCTATAAGTATTCCAGTTGGGTCCGGGACACTACATGCGAATAAAATGCTAAGTCTTGAATCATGATGTATAGTTGTAATTATCTCCTTTTTAATTGTATCATATGATTGCTGTGTTTTGGTTTTGGACTAACGATGTCCCATGAGGATGGATGACAATTATGATTCTTACTGGGCATTCTGAGCTTACGCAATGTTTCATGTTACAAGTTGAGATGTCATGAGGATGAACTTAAGGCTAGATGCTATTATTTTCCTCATTTCAGACTTAGAACTTACATGTGGAATTATATATGAATTTTGTTTGTGGATGTAATAAGATTAGGAAACTTTTGAGTTATGATTTATTGTGAGCTAGACTCATTGACTCTTCTGAAGTCATTGATTTGGTGAATTGATTTTATTTTGCTTCCCCACAGTGATGTATTAATAGAAGTAGTTTTTATTGCTTTTATTACTTGAGATTAGTCATGGTGATCCACACTCCATGGCGGGAACCCGAAGGTCTCACCTCGAGATCCGTGCCACCCGCATAGGGATTCGTGGCACAGGATCCAAGGCGTGACAAATACCCTTATTGAACAAACTAGAACGGGATACGATCTGTAACATAAATTGGTCATTTGACCATAATACCCCTCTAATCAATTATAACTGTAATAAGCATTAGTTATTTTCTAATTGTATATTTTTGTTATTTTTTATTAATTATAATTTTTTTGTTTTTCTTAATTTTTTATTATTTTTTATCCTATAATTATACGAGATAGGTGGGGTTCACAATTTTCATTGTTACGAAGCTTATTTCTTCCATACAAGTACCTATTTTGTTCTTTAGATCATTAAACAAGGTATATAAAGGTATTTTTGCCCTTAAAAATGTTGCTATATGCAAAAAAGCAAATATTCCATTAAGAGAAGGGGTTTGTTGGAACATACTTTTAAACTATAGGGGTGGTGCTTGTGATTGCGAAGGCTTGATGGGTATTTATTGCCATTATGTCAAACCCAAGGGAGTGTGAATGTAATTCACCCATAAATGTAAAGATTTTAGTATCCTAAACAAAGAGGAGATTGTCTATTGGGTATCTAAAAGGGGTGATTATCCATTTGCCTGTACTTTATAAAAACAAAAAAATTTAATTTTTGGGTGTTATTTGTTATGTTGCTTGATTGTTATGTTTCATCTTTTTATTTTGATTCTTCGGGGGTAGTTTTTTTACTTAGTACGGGTTTTATTGTTATTATCTAGGTTGCCTGTTAAGTTTTTATTTTTTATTTATTTATAAGTTTTTTGATTAGGTGTGGTGCATGGTGTGACTTCCTTGCACCTACATCAG
>JAUPMG010000013.1:7215742-7232750 GCA_031762675.1 Pachysandra terminalis | reverse complement strand
AGCTTTTGCGAGCCGAGCCGAGCTTTTCACTAGCCGAGTTTTTGCGAGCCGAGCCTGAGCCTTGAAAAAATAGCGAGCCTGAGCCGAGCTTGAGCCCGAAATTTTTTACCGAGCTTGAGCCGAGCCCGAGCCTTGTCTAGATTTTACGAGCCCGAGTCGAGCTGGGCAAAGCTCGGCTCGGCTTGGCTCGTTTACACCCCTAGCTAGAAGTGGGGAGAGTTGAGTGATTTGTAAACTTGAGATGGAAAAAGCATACGACCATGTATGCTGGGATTTCTTGCTTTACCTTCTAGAAAGAATGGGATTTGGGGTGAAATGGAGGAGTTGTATCAGAAGGTGTATATCCACTCCTTACTTCTCGATCTTGGTAAACGGGGATGCAACGGGATTCTTTAAAGCCAGTGGAGAGCTTGGGCAAGGAGATCCGCTCTCACCTTTCCTTTTCATTATCGTAGCATTGATGCAAAAGGGGACCTAGGCGGGCCTGATAGAGGGTGTTAGGATGGGAAATGAGGGACCAGAGATTTCTCATCTTCAATTTGTTGATGATATTATCATCTTTTGTAGAGCAGCCCCAATATTAAATTGTAACCCTAAGATGTATCTTAGTATGTTTCAAAGCTGTATCAGGGCTAAAGATTAATCTGAATAAGAGTGTAATGTTTCAGATTAGAGAGGAAGAGGTGGATCTAGAGCATCTTAGAGGCATTTTGGGCTACTGATCAGGCTCATTATCCACATCATATTTGGGCCTCCCTCTTGGGATCTCGTTCAAAAAGAAGTCAATTTGGAACAAGGTTGTGGAGAGATCAGAGAAGAAATTGTCTGTATGGAAGTCGAAACACCTGTCTAAAGGAGGTAAACTGAGCTTGATAAGAAGCTCACGTTCAAGTCTGCCAAGCTACTTCTTATCTTTGTTTAAAATTCCTATATCTGTGGCTAGAAATTTGAAGAAGCTGCAAAGAGATTTTTTATGTAGTGGTAAAGGGGAGGGTCATAAATTTCATTTAGTGAAGTGGGAAGAGATTTGTAAACCCAAAGAGCTAAGAGTGCTAGGTATTAAAAGGATACTAGAGTTTAATGAGGCATTATTGGGGAAATGGTTATGGAGATTTGGGGTGGTAAGAAATAATTTGTGGAGGCGGGTAATCGCTGCTAAGTTTGGATGTGGACCAGGTGGGTGGGAATTGCTCCCAGACCAAGGCACATACGAGAAGAGCTTATGGGCGGCCCTTTTCTCCATAGTTTCCATATTCGAGAAGGGTACCAGATTTGTTGTGGGTGATGGGGAAAGAGTGCTTTTTTGGATGTATTAATGGATTGGCCTAAATACTTTAGAAGAACAGTTCCCTAACCTTTTTACTATATCCTCCCTTAAAGAAGGAAGTGTCAAGGACATCATCCCTAGAGATTAGACTGGACTATCATGCAACTTGGGATTTAGAAGAGCTCTTTTGAACGGGATATGGAAGCTCTTATGAGATTGGTCTCCCTACATCAAAGTTATTCCTTTAAAGAGGGGCACTATGTGAAGGTTTGGGAAAGTGATCAGAAGGGGTTTTTTTCTGTAAAATCATACTATCTGATGCTATTTCAGCAGCTCCATCCATGTGGGGTGGCAAAATTCATTTGGCAACCCGCTGCCCCTTCTAAAGTATAATTCTTTATGTGAACTTTGGTAAAGGATAAAGTCCTGTCGATTGATGACCTAAAGTCAAGAGGCTGGACCATCCCGAACAGGTGTGTAATGTGTTAAGGTTAGTGAGGAATGTGCAGCTCACTTATTTTTACACTGCAATGTGGCTGCATATATTTGAGGTCATGTATTAAGCAAATTGGAGGTTTGTTGGTTAACCCCTAGGGATATTTGGATGTTAATTGAAGGCTGGAGCACAAAGAAAGCAAGGAACAGGAAAAATCGAATCTGGAATGCAAGCCCTTTTGTCATCTGCTGGTCTATTTGGAAAGAGCACAACAGAAGAATTTTTTAGGGTGCAGAAGTGAGGTGGGGAGGCTGCTGAACCAGGTGCTATCTACCCACTTCCTATCCCTTAAGACGCCTAGTGGAACTCTTTCATAGATTTCAAGGGCAACTTGGATCTTATCTCTGATTTGTAGATGTGCTGTAAGTGTTGTTTTGGGGGTACCGTGTTTGGTCTATGTTTGTTATGGTGTCTATTGTACATACTTTGTGTACATAGGCGGATTCTATCCTTCATACTTGTGTAATCTGCTATAGATGTTTTTATTATTATATAATAAACTCTATACTACCTGATAAAACAAATGATGTCATCAGCTAGAGGTAGAGAAAGGTGTTATCACTTTGGTTCCTTTCTGTTTTAACAGTTCTAAAGCTGAATTTTGATGGGTGCTCAATGGGTAATCTTATTCATTTTGATAGGTGGTATATTCAAAGATATTCGGAGCCATCATGCATGTTTTCTTTTCTGCTCCATTAAGAGATACGATGCAATCAGAGCATAGGCTAACGATCTTCTCGTAAGGTTCCTTAAGGTGCATATGCTTCAAGCCTAGAGGACAATCATAAAGGGTAACCCTAGCACTACTATTTCATAGGCCATGGATGCAACAAATAGTTTGTGACGGCTAGGGATGCAATGGAACACCTGCCCCACCCTTATTGAGCGGGCATGGGTTTGGTAAACCAATAATCAGGTTTAAGGTTTTAGGGAATCCAGGGGCTTCAGGCATTGGGGGACATAGTGTTTAAACTCGGTTTCGGATCGGAGATCGTCCCGGTCCGAACAACAATTTTTTTTTTACAACTCGTCTGGATAGCCCGAGTTGTATCAGTATCGGACTGAGTCAAAGCTTTTTGGGGTTTTAGGGATCAGGTTTCAACTCGGGGATCGTCCCCGTCTGATCCCGAGTTGGATCGTCCAATCCAGACCGGGATCGGACGATCCTTTACACTATGTTGGGGGGCGTTCAGAGACCATGGTGGTCAGATTACCCATGCTTTCTCGGGGTTGGTAGGGCTAGGCGATTCTACGAGGGCTGAGTTGTTTGCACTCCTCACTAGAGTTAAGGAGGCAGTTTGTGCCGGTTCTCTTCATGTGGTGGTAGCTATGTTACACAATCCGTCATTATTAGGTGACGTTCTGGCGCTTAGAATGCGAATCCGCATTCTAAGTGCGGGAACGTCACCAATCCACAGATTTGAAAATTCAATCCACGGATTAGAAAAAATGCATACTAAATGTTGATTGTTTGATATTTTTAAAGCATTTGGGATTAAGATTTGAAAAATTAATAGATATTTTTGTTATTTTGGGGACTTTTTTACAAAAATAAATGGGTTTTATTATAAAAAAAGGTTAAATTAGGTTGATAGATATCATTCTAAATTATATATTTTTACAAGAAGTACAGTTTGTATGTATATATATAGACGCTCTGTAGGCACTCTGGACCACAAGTTATTTTCAAATTTTACGCTCTTGCGCTCTCGCTTTCGCTCCCGCACCCTCTCGACGTTTTGGTGACTTGGGGTGGTAGAGGGTGATTCGGCATCAGTGATTTTATGGATGATTGGGCCGGTTAGTTGTCCTTGGAGGTATTCATCTTGTCAGGATGGCTAGACACCTGAGTAGATTGATTTAGGCATCATCTGTCCACACTCCCACATCCGTTAATGAATTGGCTGACAGATTAGCCTGAGACGGGGCTGGTAGGGATGATATGATTGTGAATTTACCTACGGCAGAGATGATTGGTGACGGAGGGTAATGGGGGATCTTCGCTGTTTTCGCTCTTCTTGTTGCTTTTTGTTTCCATGCTTTTCTTAAGGGGTTGTTTACTATACTGTTATTTGCTGTTTTGTGACCAGGTGCCCACCTTGTGCACCGGGTCTTATTTGCTTTTTCGTGCACCTGCTATTTCATCTCTTTTATTATCAATATATTCTGATGGTTATTCATCAAAAAATAAAAAATAATCAAGTTTAGGTGGGTTTGGGTTTGGAAACTGCCCAACCTCAACCCACCCCATTGTCATTCAACTATATGTTAATCATATATCTTTTATGTAAATATGCTAAAAAAATTATTTTACTTGGAAAACTGTATTTTGTATATAAGTGAAAGTTGGATTTGTCTCAACCGCAATGTTGTCCCGGTCAAGTTTGGAACGAATTTGTATAGAATGGACTCCTATAGGGGCAAGTTAGGGTTTGCCAAAACCTGCCCCACTTAATATCTCTAATGACAACCGACTCATTTTTCCACTTGGTCAAATTGTTGGCTTCATCGTTAAAACTTTTGGTAGCCAATGATAACACAAATGTCTTGCCAAGGGTGGTTCTAAGAGGATGTTTCTTTTCAGTGACGTCTAAGATGAGATGATATTAAAGGACATAGTTTACATTTCTTGTCTGATATAGCTTTTGTTTGGTTTCCTTTTTTTTTTGTTGTTGATCTTGACACAAACTTATTTTGTACCCTTCCTCTAATTTTAGTGACATTTTCAATTATTAAAAAAAAAACATTTCGAGGATATTGGAGAAGTTGTAAAGAGATTTCCTTCAAAGTGGTAAGAGGTTGAATCTAAATACCATCTTGTGGCATGGATGAGGCATGTGAGTCTAGAGCTAACAACTTCCAACCCGACCCACCAACCTATTCAGTTTTAAAGGTGTTCGGGGTTGGCACCAAATGGGATATTAACACCTGTAGGTCAACTCGAAACCGTTTAAACCCAATGTGTTCATGTGAATCAGCGGGTTTATAACACAACCCGTCAGCTCTCTTGGGGTTAAATTTGTTTGGGTTGGTGCTATCTTAGTGCTAGAGCTGTAAATGAGCAGAGGTTTGCCCTGCTCGGCTCATTCTCATAAAGCTTGAGTACGGCTCAGGCTTGGCTCAAGTTCGTTCAAACATAAGCCTGGGGTCTATTAATATGAATCTATGGAAACACATGGATTGGACATATGTAATGCTAAAACAAAAAGTTTAAACTACAAATGACATTGTTTTCAAAACTCAACAATACTTTTCTACTTTTATAAATAACAAAAATTAAAAATATATTCTATAATCAAGTGAGCAAATTGAGCTTTAATTGAGCCGAGCCCACCTTAGCTTGGCTCAAACTCGTTAAGTAATGATCTTTTTTTTCAAGCTCAAGCTCCGCTCACGAACCTAATTATTGAGCTCAAGCTCAACTTGTTGATCGCCCTACCTAGTGCCTTTGATATGCCATGTCAACTCTAACCCGTTTATGGCCCAACCCAACTGTTTATTGCCATTTCTATGTGAGCCTTAGTTCACAAGCAGGATCCCCGTTGTTATACAAAACAAAGCATCAATGGCAGTTTGTTTGGGTGATTAATGTGCAATAAAGCAACCTAGAGTGTCGAATAACCATAGCTTAACAGATTACTAGGAACTTGGAATGATCAACAACAGCTACATTTTTGGTATTTGGAAGACTAGAAGTGAATTTTTAAGCTCTGTAAAAGGCATGACCATTAACCAACATCTGCAAAATCATGACTAGTGATTTCATCAGGAAGAAGCTGTAGTTAGAGCTAGCAAAACCTGTAGACGGCAATTTTTGCACCCCAGCCATGTCATTAGATTTGGTTTGATGAGGCGAATAAATGTCATGAGATCATGATGATGTGGGAACCAACTTGCCATGTCATCGCCTTGAGACTGCCTGGTTGGTACTTTTTCAGTACGAGAAATTTGAGTATTTTGCTACTCAGCAAAGTTTGGCTTCGGCAAACACCAATGTTGTGGTTTCAAACTTTCCCAGATCATCCATTAAGCATCACAGATGGATGTAGAGCATTGAAATTACCCAAAATGCCAAGTTTCGCTAAAAACTCGAAGTTGGAGATGCCCAAACGTGAACTTGGCATAATCTTGGCCTAGGCTGCTGAGACAGCCTGGACTGGGCATTAAACCCAGATTGGGCGATCGCCCTGTCTGGGCTGGCTTGCCAGCGGCCCGCAACAAAGACACCCGTTTTGAGTAAGTTGGCTGTTTTGAACGATTTTACCCTGGTAGCGCACGCTTTTGCAAATTCTGAGATGCAGCAAATGATATGGTAACCAATTTGATTCCTAGCACTCATTGGATGTACACACTTGGTGTTCTCAACATTTGTACTTTCGGCATTTCATGCTAGAGAATAGAGAAACTTTGAAACCTTGGCATAAATAAGTGTCATGTATTGCGTGCGATTAATGTATTGATCAGTCACATTTGTTATTTAATTAGTATTGAATGTGAGTTTTGTATGTGCTTGTTGGAGAGATCTCTATACCAAGTGAGAGCTTACTTGGGGGAGGGGGGGTTAGCATTCGAGCATGAGTGATGCCGATGGCCAAAGTTGATTCCAGCATGATGGCCTAAGGTTCGAGAATATCAAACAGATCAATGGGTCTGCGGATTGACCCATAGACCCAAGAAGGTGCTACCTCTTCGTTGTTGTAACTCCCACTTTAATGAGATTGTAACTCCTGCTTTAAGGCCTTGATTGCCTTTTTTATATGAGATTGATGACTAGGATGATGACACTTGCATTATCCTTGAGACCTTCCTTGCCAATAGCCAACTTAGTTTCATTTGGAGGCATTCTCCTTTTGGCTCATCTGAGATAGAGAAGTTGTTGGATATTGAGAAGATTCTCTATTGAGAATACTCATGGCATAGAGAGTTCTCACGACAAGGACTTGAAGTGAGTTTAAGGAGAGACTAAGTGTGAGAAGAGTGAGATCATCCCAAGTTTGATTCGTTGTGAGGTCCAAGGAATTTCTAGTGGCACTTAATCTCATCTATTTATCTCCTGTTCCTAGCCTTTGACCATCACCTACTTGTCATGCCTTCTAGATCCACCCTCTTTCTCAATCCTAAGCAACGACGGAGAACCGCCATGTCATTGAGGTTTGGGATTGAGATTTATCTCTCATACCCAAATTACACATCAGAGGCCAGTCAGTGACATTTGACTTGTGGCCCACGAGCCAAAAATCTCACCTACATCCATCAACTATACCCATTCCGCATGCTATTTGGGTGAGTTTATGGCATGAATTTGGTCTTTTTTATATCTTTTGTGTCTTCAGTGTATCATCACCATCTTTGTGCTTTTCATGCACCCCAATGGTTTGAAGGTATCTTACCTAGGTTAGCGACAAAAAGGCTAACTGCTAGTAGCCCCATTTGTTCAGCATACCAAACTTAAATATACAAGGATAGTGGGACTTTTTAATAAATGAGACGAATTAATAAAATACTCGAATTTTTAAGATGGTATTAAAGAATAAAATCATAAGAAAAAGATGTTAATGGCTAGATAAAAATAAAGTAAAAAATTTACTTCATTGCGAAAAATAATTTTTTTTTAGAATGATTAATAAACAATAAAATTACAAAGAGATGCTATGAGTTATATAGAATTAAGTTTGCAAGCCTTCAAGGAGGGCAAACAATGATCAAGATAATAACTGACCACTCTGCAACATATTGTGATACCATATAATGTATAGATATCTAAATTGCCGGTAACCTAGTGAATTGAAAATTGACTGTAGTGAATAAAAATCATGTAAATTTAGAAAGATATAACACTATAAGAAGGAAGCAAAGAAAATTATGTGTAATGCTACACAAAGGCATATGATATCCTACATAATAAGCTGCACACAAAAGTTGATGAGGAATGCCTTTATGAATTTGCAACAATTGAAGAAATGATAACTAGAGATTTAGATCAAGTTTAATACATTAAGAGCAAAAACCAAAGATTCCTAATAAAGGATGAAGATATTGAAAAGAAAGGTAGAGATGGTATTTCCAGGAATTATTGAATGGAGAATGAATGGGAATCTTAGATTAGTTAAAGAATTTCGCATAAAATCTTGGACTAGATAGAGAATTTTGCATTTGGGAAGACAAAAAAAATTTATGGGCGACTCGAGAATGGAACTTTAGCAAAATGAAAATTGGAAATACTCTAAGATCAGATTGTATCCCAATTGACGTGTAGTAGTGCATGAGAAATATCATTGTGTTTTAGTTGACCAAATTATTTGATTAAATTTTGATGACTAGGAAAATACCAGACATTTACAAGAGAAGTGTTGTAGTACTCATATATTAGAATAAACAAGTTGTTCAATATTGCACTTTTATTTCATTGAACCATGGGAGAGAGTGATGGAACATAGATTGAGTGAAATTAACTTAGCAAGAGATCAAATTGTTATTATGCTTGGGAGATCTGGTAGTGGAGAAGTTCAAAGAAAAAGGGAGAGCCATCATCATGATGTGGTTTCTATTGATATAGAGAAGGCATATGATAGAATACCTAAAGAATTAATCTAGTGGTTTTGGGGCAAGTAAAACTATCTATAACTTCTTTTTCTAGTAAGAGGCTGAAACATCATTTCATTAGCAACTTCAAACAAGTACAAAAGGGTAAGATCCCTTTTCAGAAGCTCCAGTAGACCACAGAAGGGACTAGACTTCATAATTGCCTCTACTACTGAATGCACCTGTTGGCCAATAACATAATAAGTCAACAACAAGCTTAGGGCATACCTACCCAACATAAAACATGTTCATGAAGAAGCTCCAAATATCTTACATAAAAGTGCAAAGGACGAACAAATGATGAGCATCCTCTTGTGCGCCTTTTCACATGATGCACCTATTAGGAATCTGGAAGCCTCTATGCTTGAGGTTTCTAAAAGAGCCACTCAAGAACTGAACTCTAGGGTGACTACCCCAAAATTTGTCCTTTGGACATCATCATTTCCAGGTTCCTTTATAGCAATTTGATAATCTGATATAAAGAAATAACAGAAATGTATCAATGAGTAGACGCGAAGGCGCAACTAGATGCGCTGTCCTATAATTTGATTCCGTCCCTTTGGAATGTGTCTTTGTGCATAAAGGTTTTTACATCTGATCTTTTAGGATTCAACAGCCAGCTAACAGTAGTGTGCACTTACAAAACATGGGCTGTTCAACTGTCTGATATATCCTATATAGTAAGAAAACACATCAACAAGGAAGAAGGCTTATAGATTCTCTGTATCCAGATTCCAGACCCTGTTAAAGGTCTCATTATACAGTACAATTATGGATTTCTAGAGAGCCACAAGCTATAAACCCATTAACCAAGCCTAAATCTTATAATTCATTGTATGAATCTTACAGTCCGATTTGATGTGACCCTAGATCGATTCAAATCGGTGTAATTGGTTTAAGTCTGATGACTTACAATGTAATCGGATGATTCAAACGATTCGACTATGCGACATTAAAAATGACAGTTTCTTTTTTTAACTGAAAAACTTCCCTTTTCTTGTTTGGTCCTCCTTTATATAGAATATAGTAGTCTAAAACGATTAAATATAAATAAACATGGTTTATTTGTTTTGAAAATAAAAAAAAATTAAAAAAACATTTTCCCAAGAGAAATCTCTCAAAAGCTAATCCTCAGACCCTACTATTAAAAGTACTATGAATATTATGATTTAGGATTCAAATTACGATTCAATTCTAAGTAGTGCCTAACAATTTTTTATTCTATTCACAGTTTGACAACCTAGAACACAAGCGCAATGACAAGTAGAAAATATTAAAGAAATAATGTGGGGAGGCAGGGAAGGGCAGGTCAAGGGGTGCACCCTTGTCTGTGTTTCATGTGCTAGTCTATGAACTGTATGCCTTTCAACACAAGACACAAATGTTGGTAATAAGATAGTTTATTTGCTCAAAGGGATTCCTTAATACGACCAGTATGGAATTGCAAGTCTGTTCCTAAAGTAGAAATTTTGAATTCCTTTCAAGTATCCCGCAAAAGATTCCAGATTGAAAACTACAGTAAAACCAAATAAATGGGCAGCAGTAAAACAAAGTTCATTGGTGGTAATGTCTTGTAGACATGAATTGATGCTAAACCTATGCATGATGATTACATGTGAGCAGTAAGAATTCTTGAACCTAACATATTTTGGAGAATCAGTTATTCCCACCGTGAAACACCTCATTAAGTATCCAACACCTAAATTTGACAAATTATGACCCATCTAGCAATTCATGAATGCTTTAGAGAATCAACTCGATACTCATAGGAAGCAGTCTCACTTCCACGTGCACGTAGGTGAATCCATCAAGCATGTGCCACGATTGAATACACCACCTATACAAGCTTTCGGAATCATCGAGTTTTCATACTCAACCTTTTACATTGCAGTATAACACTATCTATTCTACAGGGATGAGCAGAGCATATATTCAAGTGATAGTACTCTCCTGACAACTCAATGATTTTTTACCCTTTGAAACTAATTCCCTAGGTTTCCATTCAAATAGCTCAGGCTTGTCACACAGGTGGTTCATTTAATGGGCTTGAACCCCCTCCCCTTAATGTACTATTTTATTATCTTTGTTCACGGGATCAACCAGCTTCCTTTTTGACCTAACAAAGCATGATGAGGTGACTCCATCATTATGCAGCTGCCTGATAAGCATCATCCTAAAGGAATATATTATTTCATTTTATATTTGTTATTTACTCAAGCAATCGCAACCAAGCTATCAAACTTGATGGAAGTGGAGGGATTGGCTTAGTCCACTATTTTTTATCTGCTAAGAAATTTCCAAGTCACTGAACCTCTCGCACGTCTAATGCAATGAATTCAACCTCCATGATTGATTTGGCCGTACTCTTTTCTTAATTGCTCCACCTCCAATGGTGAGTACGCTGTGCAAGTCCACTTCTAGAGTTAATCTCATCATTACTAGTTATCCCATATGCATCATTTTACCCTTCTAGGACAGAAGGAAAACCTTCATAATGGAGGCCCAACTTCCCAAGTTCATGATACATCGAGGCACCTTAGAAGTCTCGTAATGGCTGTCCAATGATTACATTCAAGATTGTGTCTATATCTATTTAGTCGACAAACTGCATAGGCTGTATCCGGATGTGGGCGATTCATCAAACAAATCAGACTACCAATTGTGTTAGCATATTGGATTGTGAAACACAATTTAATATGCTTGCAAAGTCAAGCGCTCTACAGATTTAATATGCTTGTTGATTGTCCTTTCACATGTATTTTTCTTTTACCTTTTTTTTTCTCCTCAGAATTCAGGCAAAAGAATGCCGGAAAGAAAGCAGGAGCAGCGAAGGCAAAGGAAGCAGATAAGAAAAGGAAGATGGTAGAACTGGAAGAGCCATCTATGGAAAATGGAGACAAGGAGGGCAAACAAGATGATGGAGAAGAAGTCAATGATGATGGAGATGGACACTCGTAATATTAACTAAGACAAAACTGTTGTCTATTCACAAGATTAATACATATACTTACCACATCCCTGTACATGTTTTAAGATTACGGTGTGAAACATAAATTTCATTAACCATTATAAGCTGCAAATAGGTTGGGACTCCAAAAAGGATTGCTATATGGATGTGTTTATCTATTGAAATTATGGCGGTTCCAGCAAAACTCAACCATTGATAAACTGTCGTGTGTCTATCTGCAACCAAAATCTTGGTCCTATTGGTAGGGCGGCTGTTTTTGCTTCTTCTTTCTTATGTAAAATAATCGTTAGAAGGCAAGGAAACAGCTCGAGAGATTGGTAAATCTTCTTTAGGTTAACAAACCCAGCTACAAAATAGTGTAGCAGCACATCTTGAAACTCAGCATAGAAAGAAAACAGCCACAATATCTTTCCTCGGTTGCCAGGTAGAAAAATGTGTTGAGAACCGTGAGAAGATGACCATCAAAAACCACGCTTCCAGTACGTACGTTTGGCCCGGCGTGTGCTTATGGATAAGCACTCATTGGATAAGTTGCTCAATGGGAGCACTAATCCACAGCAACAATGAACTGCTTAATTGAAGAAAATAACGCTTGGTCAATACATTTAGGCCCAAACGCAGCCTAAATGTAGTCAAAAAGTTTTCAAGAATAATTGTCCTTTTGACGCTTTATGGAAATGCAGGTAAACTTCAAACTTGTATAAACCATTGCATGTTGGCTGAAATTTACATGACAAAATCAGTAACAAGGACCACGCCTCTACCCTCACTTTTCACATGCCATCTACTCAACAACAGTTGGATAAAGAACAGCTCTCATGTCCTTTCGCTTATACAAAGAAATAGAGTTGCAATTCTTCAGCATTTACAACCAATAGGTTGGCACGAGCTAAAAAATCCATGACAAGGAAACTTCTAACTTAATAATACTATGACACTCTTTGGAGTTTGGCTACGTTCATACAATCAATCACCGACCGGCAAGCCCCAAGAATTTTAATTATACTTTTACTGAACAGTTGTTATTTAGTAAAAAAAAACATTGAGCAAGCCCAGTTGATTGCATAATAACTAATACGTGAAACAGGACAGAGCAAACCGTCTTTTACTGCTTCTAGTTGTGGCAATGCACAAAGAGTGGATCAATACGGCCGATACCGACGCCCACGGCCACTGTCATTGTTGCTCTGCCTCCCCCCGCTTGAACCGCCACTGCTCTTACCACTACTACTACTCCTTCCACTATTTCTCTGCTGTGGAGGTGGGGTGTGCGGCTGTGCTCCTGGCTGTTGCCTGCAAGTGGGGACGACAGTCTTTATTTTCTTGTTACACAATTGGGCATGTTTAATCAGCCGATTATAGTGGTATTTCCAGTAATGCAAACAATGACGGTGCCTTAAGTTTGGATGGTTCAAACACTAGACCAATAGACCGTAGTGTTTGAATCTGCAACCAAACTACTAAAAACAATGCCAAAGTATCAAACCAAATCAATGGGACAGATGATAGCAATTGTTATTGGCCATGCCTTTCTCCTATGAGCAGTGAAAAAAATGGATAAAATATGTACAACATTAGCCAGACGGAAAGCAAAATGACAGTTGTGCTTACAGAACATATCCAATCCGTCCATCAGGCAAAAGCATAGGCATCATTGCCATACCCGCTGGAGTTGGTCCCCTGCCATATATCAATGGCTGCAGAATAAACATATCAAATCAAACTGTAATATTAATCAAGAACAATAATAGAAACAAGCATAAATTTTCTAAGATTTTTGTATCTGAAATATAAACAATATGAATTTATTTTATACCTTTTGAGGGGGCTGAATACATATATTTATCATTAGCATCACCCACTTATATGATTCAATGGGTGTGCCATCACATGATTGCAACATAGCCAAAGATGTGTCTCTCTTCACAGTCGTTATATAAACTGTAGTATATAAGTGTATCACAAGGGAAATAGTACAATTCATGTGTTCCCTAGGAGGAAAGTTTGTAACATAATATTATCTATCAATCCAAAGCTAAAGAATCACCAAATTTTACAGAAAAGAAAATGTTTGTTCACCTGTGCAAAGCCTGCCGCACCATATCCAGCACCCAAGGCACCATAAGGACTCCCAACCAGACCATAACCAGCACGAGGTGGGTAGGTTGGAAGTAAACCTGACTTATGCGAATTCATTCCTCCAGTAGACTTCTGATCTGCCTGTGGCTTTGCAAGAGAACACTCTAAAACTTGGCCTGCCAAAAGGAAAATCAGAAGCAACATCATCCACTGGGTTGTTTACTTAGTTAATAACACGAGAATACATACAAAGAATGTAGAGCAAGGATCACCGTCTATTTCATATTTCTCAGTGTTTTTCAGCGCCTTCATGGCACTTGACCTCTCCTCAAAATGAACAAAACCGAATCTGCTCTTCTCTTGCCCAGACTTTGCAGGTGGCAGAACTACTTTTGTGATCTTTCCATGGTGTTCAAATAGCTCCCTTAACTGATCTTGGGTTATGTTTTTCGGTAAATTCTTCACATACACTGCCTTCACCTGTGTTGAACAAGAATTCACAAGATTCAACCAATTCGAACATTGGGTGGACAAATTACTCCAAATTTAATCAAAAACACCCACTGGAAAAAAGAAGAAAGAAAGAAAAAGAGAAATCTCTAAAGCAATACTTAAAGTTCGTCTCACAAAAAGAAAAAAGAGTCCATAACCAGTATGGCCTTGCATGCGGGAGGACCTTAGCAAATTAATCTCAATATCAGTTCAAGTTCAAGAATATCCTTAAGACATGGTAAATGGTCAAAAGAGAAACTCCTGTGATCCAATAGTAACAAGCATCTGATAGTTAATTTTCTCGACCTATAAAAAAACCTACCAGGTGGAATCATTGAAAAATACTACAATAATTCATCTTAGTTAGGAGATAACCAGAACAGAATTAAAATCCAGGACAGCCTAAAGAACCTGTTGAGCGGAAGAAGAATCGGCATTTTTCGGATCAGCCCAGCTCACAGTTGGAGCATTATTGTCCAGCTTGAATTTTGGGTTTGACATTTTTTGCCTTGAATATTCAGCACATGCATGATTATAATATTCAATGAAGGCAAAGCCCCGGTTGCGGCTTGAATTTTGTGGATCCTGTTTTAACCAACAAAGATAAGAAACATATGATGAGTAGAATAGCCATAAAAGCCAATACAACAAGAAAAGACAGACTAGCAATGATAAATTTACAGCTCTGGCAATGATGCAAAACCAGACAACTAACATATGGATAAACAGATAATATCTGATAAGACAGTAACCCCTCAGCATTTCTATAGCATCAACTCCAGACAACGATTACAAACCAGACACAAAAATGGAATAGAAAAATAATATATGAATAAGAACCAACCTTCAGCAATTCCACAGAATTAACTCCGGGCCCAATCTCTGTCACCACCTTCTTCAGATCTTCCTCTCCCCAGCTTCTAGGAACATTACCAATAAACAAACGATGCTTTGCTTGAGATGTTGAACACTTGATCTTTCTTCCCTGAGAAATAAAGAGGGAATTAATAAAAACACTACAATAAAGACAGGTCAAGAACTTCAACCACCTTGATAACTAGAACTGGCAATGTCTGACCCGACCCACCCGACCCGACCCGGCCCAACGGGTTAGGGTTGATCCATTTATTAAATGGGTTGGGTTCTGGTTTAGGTTTTGTCAACCCATTGGTAAACGGGTCCAACCCAACCCGCCTAACCCTTGTTGACCCGTTTAATTTTTCCTCTTTAATTTAGTATTTTACTATTTTTATATTTCATAGGTTAAAATATATTTTTAATGTTAAATAGATTGTTTTACAATATTTATTAAAAATATAATGTTAAATAGGTAAAGTGAATGATTTATTATTTTATTAATTTAAAATTAATTTAATTTAATTATTTATTTAAATTTTAAACGGGTTGGCGGGTTCAACCCGTTTAATGGCGGGTTGGTTACGGGTCCATGTTTTTCCTGACCCGTTAGTAAACGAGCCAAACCCGACCCAACCCATTTACAACCCGACCCATTGCCACCCCTATTGGTAAGTATGAAGTTTTCCATGGTCATAAACACCAAATATGTTCATGCGTGCGTGTTTACAAACACACAATCGTAAATTTTATTATTGTTAGCAACTAAGCAATAAACAACCCCTATATTTTACATAATAATAGTAATTTAAAAAAAAAAAAGCCACACTTCATACAATGTTCAATAATCCACAGTTCTTCCTAGGCAGTGTTACTAAAGGCGATCGCCAAGGCGTTTTGTCAGAGGTGATGGTCGCCTAGGCAGAATGTGCCTAGGCGAGCGCCTAGAACCCTACGCAACTGCCTAGTCGCCTATTTGACCAGGGCAGTTGCCTATTTAACCCAGACAGTTGCCTAGTTTAAACTATTAAATTTTTTTTAAAGTTAGAATAACATTTATATATTAATATATTGCACATAATACTACACAATTTATATAATAACTTATAAACTATTATCTATTTTAAACTTATCTATATAGCTAACTTATCTTTAATAAAATTCAAATTAGCAGTTTTTTAGCTTAAAAAAAGTCTAAAACAATAATGGACCCAAAAAACAATAATTTTTTAGCTAAAAAAAAAATAAAAGGTGTGAATTATTTTTTGGCATGAAACTAAAGCCAAACCTACCCTTTCTTTGTTTCTTTTTTTTTTGCTAATTTGTACTTTTTTTGCCAGTCGTTTAGTTTAATGAATTAACCTGAATTTTTAGTTCGATTTTTATCTCACTAAATCTTAGCATAAATATTATGTGATTGCTCATCACGTTGGGCTATGTAGGTAGGAATCATATTTTGTTAATTAGTTTTTTTTAAATCGGTGCATATCATGCATTTATACATGCTACAAATGTGATTGATTCATTATAGGGTTTTTTTTTTTAAAAAATTGTCGCCTAGGCGATTTGACAATATTGCTCCTCGTTTAGTGGAAGTTTATCATTTTCAACTTTGTGATCTTTTTATTAAAGGAACTACATAAGGTCAAACTGAATGCCAATTTTTCCAGCTTGAAAGAGTTAAAAAGTATAAAATAAAAAATTAAGTTAAAACATCAGTGGAATGCGCTTTGTGCATAAATATAAACAAAAGTCAGTCAGAATAATTGAAATTTAATGTCATTTGCTGGATGAGAAGGCAGCACAGGAATAACACAAGAAGTCATTGCATTACCTTCAATTCAGTATTATTCAGCTCCTCAATAGCCTTTGAAGCTAACTCTTTAGTTCTAAAGGTCACAAAAGCGTAACCCTTGTTCTCTCCTGAGTCTTTGCCTTTCATTATCCTAACCTGCAATTACAAAATATGAACATTACTCATTTAATTGATTAAATGAAAAGAGCAAATATTATAACCAGGAATATAGCTTACCTCTGTAACTTCTCCTACAGACTCACAAAAGACACTCAAATCTTCTTCAGAAGCATCATGAGGAATGCCACCGATGTACACTTCAGAACCATGAGGAGGAAGGGAGAGAAGCTCGTCATGCTTTTTCCTCTCATCCTCATCCTCTTCCTTCATAGATTTAATGTCCTCATCACCACTGGTGTTTTTCTGTGCATCAGATCCATCAGCATCATTAAACTCTTCCTCCTGTTCATCTTC
>JAUPMG010000013.1:7203467-7214871 GCA_031762675.1 Pachysandra terminalis | reverse complement strand
CATGGTTGCAAAGAAGAAGATGATGCCATGTAAGTTTAACTTTTAAGTTAAATTTTACAAGATTGATAAATTTTTATGACACCAGCACCCCCACACTTATTTACACAAGTTGACTTATAAATTTGATGGACAGGTGAGTGGTGGCTTATGTATGGTACCAATGCCCTCACGCTTCGATCGTTAGTTGTCCGTATATTAGCTCAGACTACCTCTTCCTCGGCCTGTGAGAGGAACTAGAACACGTTCGCACTGATCCACACAATGCAGCGCAACAATTTGGCATACCAAAAGCATCAAAAGCTTGTATTCTGCCACTAGAACATGCACTTGAGGATTAAGCAGTTGGAGGATGAGAGTGGTGGTGCAGTACCTCAGGACCCAGTAGAAATATCGTCATTTTATACTCTGGCGAAACGACAATATTTCCCCATTTCAAAGAAATTTGGTGAAATTTTGCCAGTCCCCTTGGCGAAATCGAAATTTAAAACCTTGAGGGCCCCCTTTATGAGTGGGTTACAACTTCTGAGTTGGATGAGACCGACGGTCAACCTGATGCTGAGATTTCCAGACATGCTACAGACATGGTTATTAATGTAGATGAAGTTATAGAGACTGAGGTTGGAGATAGTGAGGGGGACTCCTTCAACATCTCTAAACATAATCAACTATTAAAAAAATAAAAAGAAGTGGTTATAGAGTTTGTTTTATAAAAAAGTAAAGATTTGAAAAACTCTTTCAATTGGTATTTATCTTACCTCATTTCCAAACAATCATTTAGTCTTTTGACTTTGGGTCCAACTTCACATAAACAACATGAACGGCATCTAACAGCTCAGGTTTTGACCACAGTCTATGGTGATAATGATACTTCGGATTAAAATAATGTCATTTGAAAACAAGTACAAGTGTAGTCATAAGTTTCTGATTCAAAAAAGAATAGAAAAAACAAACCAAACTTTGCAAATAAATCACTTACCAGCCTCCTAAAAGGGATTGAGAAGTGTCTTATACAAGCAGTTGTCAATAATGTTGTGAACCCATTTATATAATTTGGGGCATGCGGCCCTAATCTGTTCCTTCATGACCCACATCAACTCGTGTAAGGACCCCATGATGGGATAGGAGTATACACTAGTACTCTATAAATGGGCTCAAGGAGGTTAACTAAATCTCAAGCCTTCTCCAAAAAGAGGAAATCAATATAATCTTCACAACTTTCTCACCCACAGCAATAGTGCTATCTTTGCAAGCAGTCCAAGCTGTAGAAGTGAACATAGTCCTCAAACCTGCTTTGTGCTTTAGGATGCTCTTTAAAGCAATGTAGTTTGTAGGAAAACGAGTGATGCCGGGTCTGACTATGTCCCCATTACAGGCCTCTCTCGTCTTGGCCAAGGCATAGGCATGGTTACATATGAGGTTCGTGATCGTACGTGCATCCTCTAGCACACTGAATACACTAGGCCGTGCAGCAATGGCCTCTAACATCAAGTCAATGCAGTGTGATGCACACGACGTCCAATAAACGTATCTCTGCATCAATGTCTTCCTTGAATTTACGAATGCACTGCCATTGTCGGTGACAATCTGAACCACATTCTTCCTTCCGACCTCATCAATCACACCCTTCAACAACCCTGTAATATAAGCAACATCCTTGATCTTATTGGATGCATCTACAGATTTCAGAAAAACAGCTCTGCCTTTGCAGTAGACCATGAAGTTGATGATAGAAAGTCTCGTGGGCCCTGTCCACCGATCACACATGATAGTAACGTTGTACTCCTCCCAGTGGGGCCCCAGACTATCTATATACTCCATGATCTCTGTCTCCTCCTGATCCAGATACTTTCCCAAAATATCCTTTGGATTATGGGGAAATACTCCCTTCCCAAACTCGTGTCACATCCACCATTTTCATAAAGTGTGGAGAATCATAAAGTGTGGGGAATCGGCTGCATTGTCTAGGATGTGGCTGAAAATGAAGAGTTTGGAGATAAATCGACTTTTTTATTGGGGTAACTAGAAATATATATCAAAGGAAGAGTACATCAATAAAAGGAAAAACGCCAGGAACTCAAGGTGAGAACCACAACCCAAACAGAAAAAAACAGTGTAAATATAAAAATAAGAAATATATTGGCCCATTTATCCCTAACATTACCTCCATTCAAACATATTTGAGACGATTTTGCTTCGAATCAAAAGATTTGTACAGAGATGGGGCAATGGGTGGATTAGGCATCTTCGTACTCTGGCTGTGTTGTAAAGGTGCTCTAGCCCCAGAAGACCATGCGCCTCTCACCCTTTGCTGGTCTGGATGGCCCTACTCCATAAGATCTGTATCTCTCCGCTGAAACTCGTGTTGCGTCGATGACCGAACAGTTTTTTAATTTTCAAAATAACTAAACAGTTTCATAAGTAATATTAATTAACATACAATAATTATTTTAATTTATTTCAATTGTATTTAAATTTTTTATTATTTTTCAATTTATTTGAAATTTTTTAATATTTTTCATTTTTCAGAATTATTAACATGCTATTTAAATATCTTAAGTCATGATTTGCATACTTCTATTATTTAATATATTACTTAAGGACTTATATACTATTTAAATATTACTAAATGTATTTTTTATTATTTTGCCGACTGAAAAAATTACATAAATATAAATACTTTTCCAAACAAAAAAAAACTAATGACACCCATATGTAGATCGAGTATCATTAGACATCATACATTAAATCAATAATGTTTGCACAAGATTTAAGAGGGAAAAATGAAAAAAATTAGAATTTAACTTCAACCCTTGAAGAAATGCTTGAATCTCCACAAAAGGTTCAAGATCTTGCTGTAACTTAGTTAGATTTGTGTTTGAAACACAAATCTAGCTTGAAAATGAGGAGATTTAAGGGAAAAAAAAAGCTTCAAATCTCAAGTGTAGAAGGAGAAATGAGGGTTTCTCTCGAAATGTCACTGGTTTTGTGCAACATTTCAAGCGAAATCCACATTTTATAACGAAATCTCGCAAAATCAAAATTTCCCCCATGTCGCCCCATATCAGGCAGCAGGGAGCAACATGTCACTCGTCATGGGGGAGAAAACGAAATCTGGCGATTTACAGCCAGATTTCGTGCCGCCCTTGGGCAAAATGGCGACATGTCGCCAGATTTCACCAACATGTCGGCGAAATTGCTTACAATGATCATGTGTAGTTTGGAGCGAAAGGAACGACAATATTTTTATGATAGGAGGAGCACTAGGGCAATTATAGATTCAATCATTCAAATTGTAGCTTCTTGGATGGTGGTGCTTCCAGACTACAGAGGGATCTCGGTATTAGACATTTTTAGAGACTGGCTAGCATTACTGGATCCTCTCCTATTTGTTCAAATGTTAGCACGGTGTGGAGTCCACCGGGGATAAGGCCATCAAATTAACTTTTAATGGCTCCTCAATGGGGAAACCAATTCCCCCTGAAGCAGGAGGAGTGTTCATGACCACATTGGGGCTGTCCTTCATGCGTAATCTGGGCCTATCGAGATTGGAGATTCAATTTGCACCTTAGTCACCGGTCTGAGAAGTGGAAGTCGATTAATACTTGGTAGTCTCTTGGATGTCCTCGGCGATCATAGACTCATGAAGGGTTAGCCACCTTATTAAGTTGGTAAGATATTTAGCACATACCATGACCATCTCATTCTCCCATGTTCAACAGTCCTCTAATGAGTTAGTTGATAGATTGGCGAGGGTTGGGGTAGTGAAAGAGAACCTTTTTGTGGGGATTCCCTCAGAAGATATGATCCAAGGAGGGTAGTATATTTGTAGTGGTCTATGTGACCATGTGCATGCCAGTGTTGTATGAGGTCAAATGTCTTGGTGTGAATGTCTGAGTTGAGTGGGTAAGAGTCTTTCTTATCCTGGCTTTTACATATTTGATTTGATGAATAAAACGTTAATGTTATTCGTCAGGGAAAAAAAAACAACTTAGATTGATCAGATGACCTCAATGCTATGACTTCAGCTATCAGCTGATACCCCATTCATTCTCGCCATCAAAAAGAATGCAATTAATTGGAAGATTAGTCATCCTACTAGTCTACATCTTATGGGTAGATGTGATTTGGAAGCCTTGTAATACTAGCCTATTATGCTTCAGTCCACAAACGAGATTTGTAATTTATGCGTCAATCTTACCTCACCCTTTATATCATTTGCATCAATTTAATCCTTATTACATAAAATTCTATATAGTTTTTTACCATAACTAATTAAAAAAAATTTATTAATCAATCAAAAAGTGATATTAGGGATAATGTTGAATCATCATCACACAATCAATGAGGCATTGTGAACCAAAACAGCACAAAGAACTCAGAACACAAAAAACAAGAAGAAGCATTAACCGTACGTACAGAAGGGAGCATCAAAGGAACAGCACTCTCCCCCTCACCCCCCACCCACAGACTAACAAACTTAGATTGATCAGATGATCTCAATGCTCTAACAAATGAGGTTTTCCAATAAAATTTTCCCTCATTTATTCTCGCCATCAATCGAGCATAACTAATTGGATGGTTAGTCATCTCATCAGGCTATCTCTTCAATGAGTACATTGCATATCATAAGCCACGTTGGTAAATTATGAATCAAACTTCCACCTCCAATGATTTCCAATCAGTAAATAATAATTATTAAATAGGAAATATATAGGTTTCCAATTTTAATCAAATATGCTAAATCGAATCAATCAAACAGTGAGACTAAAGTTCGCATTCAAGCATCATCGCGATATCAAATAGGCATTTCAAATCAAAACAACACCAAAGTCTTACAAAGTAAGTATGCGTTTTAACCATCCATACCTTCTCCGATTTCTCCTTCTCTCCAGCTGTTTTTTCGTTCTCCACCTTTTGTTTCAGTTTCTCCATCCTCTCCCTCTCCATTTTCTACATTCAAAAGGAGGAAAAAAAAATGTCAAAACGAAGAACAAATCCCAAATAAATCAACAAACAAAGGAAATAATAAAAAATCATCAGATCGATTGCAGAGACTATCGAAATCAACAGAGAAGATAAGGGTAATGGAGAAAAACCTTAATATAAATGTTCTCAGCTGCTTTTTCTTCCTCGCTAAAAACCTTACCCTTTCCATCACTGAAGTAACGAGGAGTTCTTCGACTTCCCTCCATTGAATGGTTCAGAGAAATTCGCCTCACAACAGATCTCATAGCCATTACTACTTTTCTCTTGCTTTCTTCCCAAGAAAAAAGACTGACAAGCTCAAGTCAAAAAAACCTAGAAAGTCTTATTAATGTTTAAATTAAGGGAATTTTGCACTCTTGGCCCCTATGTTACTGCGTATTTGCATCTATATACCTATATTTTTAGTATTTATAACTGCTGTTATATTTATCGTAATCATTACAATCAAACCCTATATGTTACCATCTTCAACTCTCATTTTTTATATTTATATTATCATTTTGCATTCATCTACTCATTTTTTATAATTAGAATATTTTAGATTTATTAAATCCTAGATTCTAACACTTTTCTTTTATATTTTTGGCTTTTTCTTTTCTTATTTAGCACAACGAAATCGAATAAAAAATAAACATCTAGTTCACAAGATTTATACAAAACTATAATTCGAGGCCACGTTGTCTGGAGCGTGAAAACTGCAACAGTAGTTGTAACATGCATCCATGCATTGCATGTCCACGAGCGTGCGTAGAGCTTCTAGAAGTCTGGATGCGTTGCGAGTATCCACGCACGCCTATGAGCGCGAGCACGGATGATTATAACTTCCACATTTGAGATGACATGCTCCCCTAAAATTCCATTTGAAGTTCTAGAATCAACGAAGGTTGACAAAAAAATAGTTTACTTAAACAACTTTAGCTTTTAATTAAAACTAGTTTTGCCCCCCACGTCCATAGCAGGAGGGTTGCGTCTAAATTAATAGTGCTCATTATGAATCTGCGCTTATAAAAAATAAAATACAAATATAATTATTATCATTCTAGTTACCAACGTAATAATTCGAATGTAACGTAGATGGGTACCTGACAAGTATTAGGTAATTTATAGGTCACACATGGACGTATAACCGACAAGAACCATAACCAATTCAGCTTAACGTCAATAGTTGTGGGTAGAGGAGGATATGATTGAACATTTTCAGGACACATGTAAAGAAAACAAATTAAACAGACTGCAGTCGTCTGTTAGTTGTTTGCCATAAGAAGGATGGTGAAAGCGACAATTGCTCCTTAGATAATATATGCAATTAGTCTCACCCAAATAATTCAGATATGGACTCGAGTGAGCATTAATGATTAAAATCAAGAAGGTGATCAAAGTCATTTTATGTAAATAGGTTTATGTAGTTCATTCGTGTCCATTCTACAGCTTATACTTTTGGACACCCTCCTTAAAGCTCTCAAGCTTATGAAGCTTAAAATCTGGGAGCTAAGTAAATTTGTAATGTCAAGAGATATCCAAAACAGACACATGAGACGCAATCTTACACTGTGTTTAAATTTTTTTTATAGTACTACAGCTCAGCCATATCTGTATATATTCAAGGTTATCTTGCAAGGTTGTCAACCAATTCACGGGATCATGTTCTGCTAAACCTTAGTTTCTCCAATTTTCCTTTTAGTTTTACAACTTCTTTTTTTCTTTCCCATAAAACCCCTCGAATTTGCAATGCATCGCCATAATTATTAAACCTTAAGGTTACCCAACTAGAGTACTTCATGGCACAGAGATACTAACAAACCCAAAAGGGTCGTATGATCTAAATAGGAGAACATGAAGATAATTTTTTGTGATTTGTCGGATAACCTATAATTACAAAATTGTAATTCAATCTCTCGAAGTTGGATTTCAATGATTATTCTTAAAAGGATACCAGGTACTTAAAACAATAAATTTTAAGATAATGCCTAACAAATAAATACAATAGGTTTCACAAGACAAAATATACATTGATGAAAACTGGACTAACCAAAATTACCAGTTTCCATGTAACAAGTAATTGAACAAAATATAATAGGGATAAAAACTGTAAAGACCTGAAAAATCCAGATTAAAAAGAACTTTAAGGGTAAAATGGTAATTAAACTCTCCACACCTAAAAATTAACCTAAGATCATTATTATAATAATATATAATTTGTATGATAAACTATAGTAAATGATCTAGGATCATTAACAAAGGATTACAACTTAACTAGAAACAAGGTTAATGGATTAAACTGGAATTAACCAAACATGACCTAACTTTAATAATTAATTAAGCTGGACTTAAGTAAAGCCCATTAAGACTAAAGCCCAATTAAATTAACTAAGCCCAAATTAGATTAATTAATAAGTAAATTTCGTGATAAATCAACAGGGTAACTTAAAGGATTAGTTATAATTGAACCGGGACATTAGACTAACAATTAAATACCAACTACAACTCCTAATACAACTCTAATACCTAAAACTTATAAAACAAGATTAATTAAGGAAATTAAACATTAGAAACACATCAAATTTAGTGGGAATCCCTAGGAGGAACTAGAAGAAGGCTAGAAGATTAGAAACTTAGAGGAACATTAGAAGATCAACTATGGCAGTAAACACTTCAGCATCAAGGTGAGTTCTCCTTTAGTGTCTTGCATATTTACATCTCCTCTAATGTCATATCATGGAGAATTCCTTTATCTTTTGCATGAATAACCCTTCCCCATGATCATACTAATAAAATCCATAAAGATTGCATGCTAATAATAACCTATATATGTGTGATGTTAACCTTAGAATATTGATTAGACCAAAAACCCATAAAATTATAAGTATTGTTCATATCTAAATTTACGTAATTATTAATTTGACCTAATTAACTTGCACGAAGCCCTATGATGGTTAGATGAACCACCCTGTAAAATCTCATGACTTAAATCAATTTCCCCTGAACCAACAGACCAATCGGTGTACCAGTTAGCCTGCTGGGTGATGAATTCCTTGACCTGGGCACGGTTAGGCTACTACTTAGCCTACCGGCCCAACCAGTGTCTCGGTAGACTGCCGGTAGAGTTGGGAAACTCTACTGGTGTACCGACACCCTACCGGGTACACCCCTTTATTTAATTAGACAACCTAGCCCAACTGGTGTACCGACACCCTGCCGATTGGCCACAGTGACCCTAATATGACTCTTTGAAACCCTAAACATCCTACCTTGATGGCCTAATCTATTTTCTTGATTTCCTATACCCTAGTATGGTCCTTTTAACCCACCGAATAATGTTGTAACCTTATAAACCTAACGATATAATTTATGTACATGTTGGCATGAGAATTGATCCTTTAATTTGTTGTATGAATCACTTATGAGATTGTATAATTATTTGATGACTTCAAACCCCTGATTGTGTGAACTTGACATTCCATAAGACTTAATATAAGTAATTATACTGTATATAACTTCATTATTACATCAGTTTTTGCATCATCTATATGGTTAATTAATAGTTTAGTATCATGAAAATGTGCTCACGTCCATGCTAATTGAATATGTGTGTTGTGTTATTAATATGTGTGAACTACGTTAATAAACGGACCTGAATTCATGAGTTGCCTATGAAATCCCGGCCGAGAAGGCTTCTTTGGCCATTAACCAATTATTAAGTATACTGCCTACACTCAAGGCATGTTATACCATTATTCAGTCCATTGAGAGACTTATTATTATTATTATTTGTTTCGCCCAAGGTGAGAGGTATGGGACTAAAAATACTTATGGTAAGATGAAAGAATTTGTGATAGGCCTTGTATGGGGGTCCCAATCTGAATCATAAGAGTCAACCCTTTGGTACTCAGGTAATTCACTTCACACTGAGGTTGGTTCATATTTTATTGACGCCTTGGATTTTTGTATTGCCCTTGACCGCAAATAAGTGGGGGAATTGTGCCATCTAGGTCGAAACCCCTTAAAACTATGATGCGCACATAGAATATCTTGCATTGAGAGTGGCCCTGTATGAGGGGATGGTTCGTTAAGACATCTTGCTCAATGTGATTGATTGGTCTAGTGTGGGACTTGAACCATTCGGATACGGAACATCATGCATACAGCATTTCCATGTGTTTGTTGATAGTATTGATGTTATCTTGTGTATGATGCACTTGATATGATTCTCATATAGACTTAGGCATATAGCATGATAATACGACCTTGTGATATCCTTAAGATACAGACTAAGGTGAGGTTTGGTGAGAGAACATTGTTGCTGTATTTATCATTTTCATCATATATTTTCATATTTCATTATCATTTCATATTATATATACATTTCCAGATTATCTTATTATATTATATATTTTGTAGTAGCATTAGGTGTTGAGTAAATACCTTGCTCTAAAGGTCTACTCACACGAGTTTTGGCTTACGGATATTACATTGTGTTTTTCATGTAATCTTAAAAGAAGATATATCACAAACGAGAGCTTTAGGAAAGGGGATTAAAAGATAGGAATTAGAAATATAATGATGTAATAGATTTAGTTAGTTTATTTTCTAGATTTGTAATGTAAGAACATTGTAATTAATCACTTATATTTTATTAGAACTGATAATAAATACTTCCGCTTACATTCTATATTGCTTGCCACTCCCATAGAGATATAGGGTGAAAGTTACATTCCGAACCGTGGAAGGTCCCAAGGATCTAAACTGATTTGGGATGTGACAAAAACACAAAAACAAAAAGCAGGAAGAAAAAAAACACATCAACCTAGCCGTTTTGCAACTACGATCTCTCAATCCAAAGCCCTGATGCTATGAACAACAGCTCACTACTTACATGCAGTCACACAAATCCATGAGCGACATCTAAGCCAAACTATAGCCCCATCGCTAGGATATGTAGGATGCAAATGACCACATCCATCAGAACTACACAATCATTTAACAAATTCCAAAGCGTTGGGGTCCAACACATTTGTAGCCAAAATACCAAGAATCCGTTCACGAAAATACCGAAAGTTAGTCGAATGTGATTGAGCTAGTAGTCTGAGAAGTGCCTGCATGACTATGTCATGGGAGATGATGATGACGGGGATGGTGATGGAGATGAGGAGGATGGTGACGATGAGGATGATAGGACAGAGGAGACTGCGGATGGTGAGGATGTGGATGGTGATGAGGAGGATGGTGACGATGAGGATGATAGGACAAAAGAGGCTGCAGATGGTGAGGATGTGGATGGTGATGAAGAGGATGGTGAGGACAAGGCTGGTGATGATGAGGATGGTGAGGATGCGGATGGTGAGGGTGCAGATTTTGAGGATGTGGATTGTGAGGATGCTCCTAGCCATTTGACGACGGAGGTATCACGTAGTGATGGTATGTTATTGAATATAATATATCAGTCTTAATTAGTTTAATACTTAAAGACATTGTTTTTATACCTTTCTAACTTTATTGGACTCCTTAAATATGCAGATATTATCGATGTTGATAAATTGGGTGATGCACCCATTGTGCCGCCTAGACGGCATGCACTCAGTGTGCGTAGGAGTGCCCGGTTAGCTGAAAACCCGACGGTAGGTACTCTGCATCTTCCTAGACAACCTAAACGACCAAGACGTGCACATGTTGAGGAGGTACCGTCCTCTCCGGTCTAGCATCCAGGGATCATTCCAGAGGCCTCCCAGTCTTCATCACAACCATTGCCACGACCAACTCATCGCTGGAAACATGTTGGTAGTGGTGGTCGTCCTTGGAAGAAGTTGAGAAGGATGGATGATTTATGACAGAGAGATGATGGGTAATAATTTTCACCTTCAATTATTGTTCTTTTATGGTACCAAACAGCTCATCTAAGTTGCAAACTTGATTCCAATAACAATCATAGGGGAGATGGATACAGTTGCAGTAGCGAAGAAATTGAAGCAAGTAGGAAAGACAACGTTAGTATCAGTTGGGCAGTCAAAGAAGAAAAGAAGGAAGAGAAAAAAGATGAAAAGAAGGGTGAAGTGAAGGAAGTAAAAAATGATGAATGAAAATGATAGAAAATTTGTTTCAGTTTGAACTTTTACTTAATTAGTTACATTGGATGTTTTTTTTAATAGGAACTAAGTCCTAGAAGTTTGTATTTCAAGTCGTTTAGAGATAGGAGTGTCACTTCTTTTAAGTTTGTAATTGGAGTAGAGCTGCTTTTATAAGTTATAAAGGAAACTGGGATATGAACATATGTACTGAATAAGAGAATTCTTTTAGCTACTTGAGTTCATCCCAGTTAGTAACTCCTGATTGTTTTGTGTAGAATCTAGAATGTTTGTTTGAATGATTATATTATTTTTCCATGCTAAAAATGATGCTCAAGTGCCCTGCTGCTATTGAGATG
>JAUPMG010000013.1:7187083-7202069 GCA_031762675.1 Pachysandra terminalis | reverse complement strand
ATCAAATATATATATATATATATATATATATATATATATAATGATCTAAACTCTCAAAATTATTGAAGTCCTTAAAATTCTTTCCAATTTGTATTATCCTTAATTAAAAATATTGTACGTGTATATATATATGACATTTATGGTGGCGCTATTGCTCTAGGTAAATTTTATAATTTGGCGCTCTCATGCTCTCACTGCATCTTTCATTCTCGTTTTAGTGACTTAGGGTTATTATTTAGATTCTCCCATTATTTCAAATAGAGTATTAACTTCCTTTCATACCTATATCCTTGTTAGTATTACATATAAGAATCAATCATCATAGAAACATGCTCTCATCATTAGATCATGATATAAATATAAACATCACATCATTCACAATAAATCAAACGATAAGAGCCCTAATAGCAGGTAGGCCTGTCAATGGATCGGATCATACCCGAATCCGATCCGATTATAGCGGATTCTGTAAGATATTTTCGATCCGAAATTCGATTAAGATCCGAATCCGAAAAATCCGACTATAATCGAATCGAATATGAATCTATATAAATCCGATTCGATTTTATAATTAAAACTCATATATTCTTTTTTGTATAGTGTGTCACATACTATCATTATCTTTGAATAGTGTCTCACATAACAACATATCCATTCAATCACATACATTATTTTTATACATTATAGCTACATAGTATCATTACTCGTGATACATACTAACATTACCTTGTAAACAAATTAAAAAAAAAAAAGAATCCTAGTGTCTAGCATTCTTCTCTTCTAGACTTGGATTTTGGGATATTCGGATCGAATCAGATTTCGGATTCGGATTTCAGATCATAATCAAATTCAAATTCGAATAGAATTTATGAAGATCCGTCGGATTCGGATTCGAATTTGGATCTAGTATATTTCTTAACGGATCGGATTCAGATTCAGCAGAATTCGCTTTGAATCCGATCCGTTTACAGGCCTAATAGCAGGCCTTACCATATATCTGCAAATATTTATTAGGATATACATGCATCACATCAACAACGATACATACCCTCACACCAATAGATATATTAATATCACACCAAGCATGAGAGAGAGATTTTGTATGGATTAGAAACAAGAAAGTGTACTTACCTCTTAGATCTGGAGTTTTCTTGGTTTCTTGCACTTGATCCTAGCTTTTTCTCTTCTTCTTTCTCTTTCTAGGGTTTCTGGAGTACCACAGCTGTTTTCCCCATGATCTCCACGAAATTTGGTGTGTTATGATGTTTAGAAACCCTACTTTTGATTATATATTAATTAGATAAGCATTTAGGTCTAATTAGGGTTACTTAGTTGACTAGGACATAGCTGTAATTTTAGCCCCACGAATTTCACTCAATTTAAAGGTCTATTAGTTGCTACTTAAATCTTTGTTAAATTCTTTAAAGTTAATTATTAATGCCTTGGGCCTTAAGATATCACACTCAAGCCCAATAACAGCCCAATTACACTTAAGCCCTTTAAACCCAGTCCATTAAGCCTTTAATGATCCTGCGAGATGCCTAGGTAGTCTTTCAAAGTGAATTAACCAATAAATTTTTTTAATTAGCTCTAAATTTTAATCTAGAGTGTTACAAGTACGTTGGCAAATCTGCCCCCATACTTATTGTCTGTACTCAGAATCCCAATCTCAGTGGCAAATAGATTGGAACAAATTCAAAGGAGTTCTTATGGGGAGATGAAGTTGGTTGTCATAGATTCCACCTGATGGAGGGGGATGTTGTGTGTAAATCTAAAACGATGGGGGATTGGGGGAAAAATCTCTTATTCTTTTCAATAGAGATCTTTTGGGTAAATGTCTTTGGAGGTTTGGGGTGGAAAGTGATAGTTAGTGGAGGATGGTGATTGCAGATAAATATGGAAGCTCGGTTGGTGATTGGAAAACTGCTATTTCGAGGGGTTCGCACGGGGTGGGTCTGTGGAAGGTGATAATGGGGGAGTTAGGATGCTTCAAGGAAGGGTTGTCTTTTGGTGTGGGAGAAGACAATCGAGAGATCGGTTTTGGGAGGACAAGTGGTTTGGGGAGAGGTCTTTGATGGATAGGTATCCAGATATTTATAGATTAGTGGTTGATAAGAATGTATGGGTGAAAGATGTGTTGGTGAGGAACGGTCGAGTGGTGGATTGGTGTATTTGGCCCAGAAAACCTTTCCTTGATAGGGAAATGGAGTCTATGCTATCACTTATCCCGTGTCTAGATGATTGGAGACCTAGTTCGGGGGGTGATTTCAGAAGATGGAAGTTCGAGAAATCCGGGATCTTCACTGTAAAATAATTCTATAACTATTTGTGTGGCTTGGGTGCTAGATTTGGGCTGGATAAGTGGATTTGGAGCCCTCTAATTCCCTTAAAAGTTGGTTTCTTTGTGTGGTTGGCTGTTCTTAACAAAGCTCTTACTATGGATCATTTGATCAGTAGAGGGTGGATACTTGCAAACAGATGTGCGATCTGCAAAAAGGAATTGGAATCGGTAGACCATTTACTAATCCATTGTCTGGTAGCTAGCCAAGTGTGAGAGTGGTTTGTTCAGTTTTTTGGAATTCCTTGGGTCAATCTAAGGAGCTTCTGTTCTATGTTGGAGGTGTGGTGCTCGTTTGGTAGGTGCAAAGACAGAAAAAGGCATTGGGTCGTCTCTTTGTCCTGCGGCGATAGCTTGGGTTCTGTGGAAGGAAAGGAATGTTCAGATTTTTGAAGGAATTGAAAGTTATGTCATGCAGATTATTAGGAAAACTAAACAGACTATTCATTTTTGGGCCTCGGAATCCTCTGTGTGTAATGATATCTCGGTTGAACAGTTCTGGGACTAAAATTCTAGACTAGGTGATGAAGTGGGTGGTTCCTGTATTTGTAGTTGGATTCAGGCTTGGTTTGAATCCTTTTATCATGCTTTTTCTTTGTTTTGTTTTTGCCTATGTCTTTTGTTTTGGTTTACCCCTGAGGTATACTGTTTGTGTACTGCTGGGGTGTTTTGACCTTTTCTGACTATATACTACTAGTATCTTTGATGATAAAAAAAATGTCACAGTAGAATTGTGACAACTAATGTCACAGTAGAATTGATCAAATCGAATAGAATTGGAAAGATTTGATGGAAATACATAGTTCTATTAGAAAGCCAACTGTTACCAACTAATAGAAGTGAGTTATCTCAGCAAATCAGAAAGGAAATCTAACATTTATATGAGGCCATCACAGTAATCTTGACAGTAGAATCCTGACAATTTTCTTTTCTTTTCCTTTTTTCCCCCTTTCATGATAATGACAATTTTGCTGCATTTTATCTTAGATGAGTTTTTCTCCTTTTTCTTTTTTCTATTTGGAAATATAATATTCTAAATGCAAAACCTACATGTCTATGGCAATTCTACTCTAGAAACACCAAGCACAGACTAATAATTCATTTTCCTCTTGTATTGGCATATCTCCAAAGATGGCAAGGAAAACTAGAGCTTGAATATAATGGCATGTTAAAGAAACCGAACTTTGGAAATTCCATATTCATTACAATTTGTTTTCCAGTTCAGTAACTGGAAAGCGTGGATTGGAGAAATCTATCACGGGTGACTCCTCTGCAGCTGGCATGTCGGTGGAGTTGGGTGCCATTACCGAAGCCGGATTTGGGGGTGTTTCTCTGTGTCTCAAAGCAGAAGATATGCAGGCCATTGAAGATTGCTTCGACATGTTAGGTGTGGGATGCAAATTCAAAAACTCCTTTCGTCCTTCTTCGTCTAACCCCAATCCTCCACAATCAGGTATGTCTATTCTTCCTTACGTAAGACAAATTCGTTGCCTGATGTGGTTGAATCTGTGTCTTCTAAAAACAGTCTTGCAGCTCAAGGGTTCTTCGAGATTGTTGAAACGTCAAACGACTTAAGCAAAAGAGAGTTATTTGGGGTCTGGCCACTGTATTTCTCGGGGTTCTGATCCCGGGGGGTGTTGGGGGTGGGGAATAGGATTGGGTTGGAGGTTGGCTGCGAAGGGTTGGTTAATGAACGGACTAGTACTGTGGGTGCATTGCTAGTCCAAGCCTCCCTCTGTTCCGAGGTAGCTGTTGTGAGTTCTAGGGAGGTGGGTGGGTGGGTGGGTGGGATGGTGTGGTTCAGTTTGCGCCATGTGTCCTAGACCAAGTTCGTGATCGAGCGAGTAAGGAGTTAGCCGTTAACAAGGCGGTTAATTGTTTTAGATCCATGAATGTGGGAGATAATAGTGTTCTCAATGAAGATAGTTAGTTGGAAAATTAGGGGTTTGGGGCGGGTGGAAAAGAGGAGGGCGGTCAAGGACTTGTGTCTTAGAGTAAAACCGAATGTTTTGGTTGTGCTTGAGACCAAAAAAGAGATGATAAACGTGGGCTTGGTTTGGAGCTTGTGTGGTGATAGGAACTGGAGTTGGGAGTTTTTGCCTTCGTTGGGGGCTTCCGGGGGTATCTTGATCACGTGGGATAGGGACTCGTTGTTGGGTGGGGAGGTGGTTAGGGGCAGATATTCATTGTTTATACAGTTTAGAAATTGTGTGGACAAGTTTGAGTGGGCACTTTCAGCGGTATATGGCCGAATAGGGTCAGAGATAGGTCAATTTTTTGGGGTGAAATTTGCAATCTGAGGTCACATTTCGGTGGTGCGTGGTGCTTGATCGGGGACTTTAATGTGACCCTTTTTGTTAGTGAGAAAAGTGGTGGTGTGACCAGAACCGCTAGGAGCATGAGTAAGCTGTCATCCATAATTAGTGAGTGTGAGCTGGTTGATTATCCGTTTCGGGGTGGGAGTTTTGCATGGACAAAAGAACAAACCCCGGCTGTGTGCTGTCGGTTGGATAGGTTCTTGGCCTCAGTTGAGTGACGCACACACTTTCCTGCAATAAACCAATGGTTATTGACTAGGAAAATCTTGGATCACTGGCCTATTCAGATCTGTACTCTTCGAGTTTCCGTGGGCCTTCACCTTTTAAGTTCGAAAATATGTGGCTCTCTCACCCATATTTTAAGGGATCCATTCAATCTTGGTGGGGAGCTTGCATCGGGGTAATTCATGGGTGGGAAGGTTTCGAGTTCATGAGGGGTTTGAGCATACTAAGAGCTAAGATTAAAGTTTGGAACAAGGAAGTATTTGGTGACATTGGACTGAGAGAGGAGATTAATGGATAGAATTTCAGAGATAGATAGGGGGGGGGAGGGGGGGGGGATAGGATTTTGGGCATCACGAAGATTAAGGAAAGGAAATCAATAAAGGTAGAGTTGGAAGGGGTCCTGAAACTGGAAGAGATTAGCTGGAGACAAAAATCTAGGGTGTCTTGGCTGAAGGAGGGGGATGGAAACACTAGTTTTGTTTTTCATAAGATGGCAAATAGGAGAAGAGGTAGGAATGAATTGGTGAGAATCAAAGTAGGGGAGGAGTGGATTAAGTCACTTGAAGGGATTATCGGTGCGTTGTCAGATTTTTACTCTTAAGTTGTACAGGTCAGAGAAGTTGTTCAATTTTAGGTTAAAAAACAGGAGTGAGGGTTGTTTGGGGGCCATGAAGAGAGAGTGGTTAGCGAGAGAATTCGAGGAGGTTAAAGAAGAGGTTGGGAGTTGGCTGGTGACAAGACCCCGGGGCCTGATGGTTTCACAATTAGCTTCTATCAAAGTAATTGGGAGGTGATTAAACATGATGTTATGAAGGTTTTTAGTGAATTCTTTAGAAGTGGGATTGTTCACAAGGTGACAAACACAAACTTTTTGGTGTTGATAGTTAAGAAACCCGGAGTTGAGGAAATTAAAGATATTCGTCCCATTAGTTTGAGCACCAGTTTTTCTAAGATTATAGCCAAAGTTCTATCCATAAGAATGAGGGATGTGATGTTGGTTTTGGTGTCGCAGCAGCAGAGTGCATTTGTGAGAGGGAGGCAGATAACTGATAGTGTCTTGGTGGCTGCAAAGTGTGTTGAGGAGAGATTTAGAATGGGTCACCTGGCTTAGTCATTAAGTTGGATATGGAGAAAGCATATGATCGGGTAGAATGGGATTTCTTGGACAAAATCTTAGAATGGATGGGTTTTGGGGAGAGAAGGCGCAGGTGGATCGTGGCGTGTCTTAGGAATGTGGACTTTTCCTTATTGGTAAACAGTTTTATGCACGGGTTCATATCATCTTCTAGGGGTCTGAGGCAAGGGGACCCTCTGTCCCCGTTTCTGTTTACTTTAGTAGGGGATGGCTTGAGCTGGTTTATGGGGGTTGCCGAGCAAAGGGGTCTCTTTAGGGGTTTCTGGGTGGGCAGGGATGATGTGGTGGTTTCGCATTTCCAGTTTGCGGATGACAATTATTTTGGTGGATGCGGGGGTGTCTCAAGTTGGAGGGGTCAAAACCGTTTTGATATGGTCTCTAAGATGAAGGTTAATCTAAAGAAGTCGTCTATTTCAGGGATCCATGTGGGGGGAGAGGTGTTGGCGGAGTGTGTTGAGGTTTTTGGGTGCAGTCTTGGGGGTTGGCCTATGTCTTACTTGGGGTTGCCCTTAGGTGACAAACCAAAATCTTTGGTCTTTAGGGAGCCAGTTATTAAGAGGTTAGAGAAGCGCTTGGCCTTGTGGAAGAGGAATTATCTGTCTTTGGGGGGTAGAATCACTCTTATTCAGGCCTCTCTGTCTAATCTCCTGGTGTATTATATGTTGGTTTTCAGGATGCCTATTGCAATGGCCTCTCACATCGAGAAGCTACATTGCAAATTTTTGTGGGAGGGTAACGGGGGTAAAAAATTTTACTTGGTCAAATGGGAAATTGTGTGCGAGAGGAAGCGAGGGTTGGGGTGTTTAAACCTGGGAAATACAGTGGCCAAAAACTGTTCTCTTTTGGCCAAATGACTATGGCGGTTCAACATTGAGAGAGGACATTTGTGCGCATCATATGTTCTTTATGTGCAGAGCGGAGGCGGAGACCTTGGATCATCTCTTTATTCATTGTAACATGGCCTTGGAGATTTGGTGTTTCTTCCTTCTCAGTATAAAGAGGGCTTGGGTGATGCCGGAGGGTTTATGTCAGTTGTTAGATCAGTGGTGCTTTCTAGACCTTGCTGACAACGGAGGATTCTCTTCCGTTTGGTGTTCCAGGCTGTTCTATGACATAACTGGAGGGAGCGGAACCTCAAGATTTTTCATGATATTTCGTCCTCTACTGCGCGGGTAATTGAGGAGATTATGGCTTTTGTGGCATCATGAGCGTCAGTCTGGGGTCAGTTTGTTGGTCTTTCGGCTCATGATATCGTGTGCGAGTGGCATTCGATCTCGATGGGGACCCTTAGTGCTCAGTCCAGGCTGCCCACTCAGGTGTCTTTTCGGGAGGGATGGGTGCGGCTGTGTTTCGCTGCATTCACTCTGATTCTCCTAGGTTCGCTGGGTTGGTGGGGTTTTCAGGGGTCATGAGGCTCAACCCCTTTTTGTGTTTTCCGGGCCTGCTGGTGAGAGTGGCGGTGAGGACAGAGTTGGAGGCGCTAGTGGCTGGTTTGAGGTATGGTAGGGATCAGGGTTTTCGGAACCTTGAGGTTGAGGGCGCATCATCACATATTGTTGATTGGTTTGAGAGACTTGCTCGTTGTAGGTGGAGAGTTATTCCCTTGGTTTGTCTGGTTTCATCTTTGGCTAGGGGGTGGAACATCTCGTTCCATGTGGCGCCAAGGGCGTTTGACCAGTTGGTTGTGGGCCTTGCGAAGAGAGGTTTGAGTAGAGGTGGTACGTTTGCGGGAGATCCAGCGATGGAGGTGTTTCGGGGTAGTTTTCTGGTGTTATGAGTGTGATTTGATGTTTTGTTTTTGGGACCATGGCTTGTTCCGGTCCTTTTTCTCTGTTATTGTTTCACTCTGGCTTAGGGTTACGCTAAAACAGTGGTAGCTGTTTTTTTTCTCTCCATCTTTTATATATATTCATGACTTATCAAAAAAAAAAAATTCCATCATCCCAGTTTCAATCTCCCTTTGTTCTTTTCCTTCTTGATCCTCTTGCTCGTAAGCATTATCATTTTCCTTCTCATCTTTTTTCTTCTCCTTCAATTTCTTCATGTTCTCCTTCTGGTTCATAGGCTGGAATATCTTCATCTGGCAAAAAAAAGTGCAGCCTCAGACGTCCATCTTCTCGACGTGCATGTAGGAACTCCTGAGTGGGGATCCTTACCTCCTTTAGAACAAACCTACCGACATGCAGATAAGATTTAAAGCAAATCCTAGTCTTTCCACTCCTACCAATTCAAGAAATGGATGGAGGGAAGACCCTGCTGCTTGTCCTTAACCTTCTGAATTCCACGCATAGGTTCTCCGATAATGGATGCTTTATGACACTTGCCTTCTCCTTCTCATTGTTCTGCTTGTCATTGCTGCTCTCATTCTTCAAGTCATCAGCATCATCAAAGCTTTCAAATCCAAGCCCCTCCATACAGAGCTGCAGGCTTTCTGAATTCTTGGATGAAAAGCTATCACTTCTCTTATGACGACCTGCATATTCATTCTTCTGGTTACTCAACAAAGAACCTAGTGATGGGTTCTTGTTCTCATCATTGTCAACATTATTTTGGTTGAGCCCTTCAATCTTGTATTATGGATTTAAATCGGTGAAAGAACATGATGATGACAACAGTGGAGGAGATGGGGATGATTCAAGATTCTCTTTGAAATGAAGTTCACCGAATATCTCAGTGAAAGAAGAAACCTTGATGGTGTTTATGGATTTGATATACTTCCATGATGATAATGATTTAATGAAAACTTTGTTTTCTTGCAACAGGTTCTCAAAAATGTGCTGACGGCTACCACAGGCAGGCATGGCTTGGATGTCTAGGACTGAAGGATAGAAAAAGAAAAAGCAAGAAAGGAAAATAGATGGCTTCTGTTGGCGAGTAAAGAGGTTATGTGTGTGTGTGTGTGAAAGAGAGAGAGAGATTCTTTTCTATATTTGGATGGCTAATTAGTGTGTGGTATGAATGACTGGCGACACTTGTCTGAGGACTAGAAAAGAATTTATTAGCCTTGTATTATTTACTCTACCACCAACTAGTCCAGTTCTCCTTTCTAAACCCCCCCCCCCAATTGAGGTTGAACCGTAGCATATGCTCGAGATATGGCTGTCCATACACTGATAAGGGACATATAAGCTCTCGAGAAGAGAGGAGCTGTGGTGGTTCCACCTGGACCACTCAGATCTAACGGGTGATAGAATGTTGATCTACATTGGATCTTACCTGAATCACTTGGTAGAGCTTTACCAAATTGAGCTGTGGTTTATTATTGTGAAGTTTGCATGGTGAAAGATTAAAAAATCTAATTATTGTAGCTAAATTTCGTTTTGATAACGTCAATAACGGAATTAAATATCGTTGACGAGGATGTTATAATGAAAATAACAATGGTACTTGTATGAAGAAAACAGGCATTGTTCATAACATCATATTTAATGGCGTTATAAATATTGGTATTTTATTCTTACCAATTGAACATGATTGAATTTCTGGTCTTTCAACAGGCTGGAGGTATAGGGCACTCTTAACCAGTGAATTCTCCGTTGTACTCACAAGGAGCTTGATTTCCATATTGTCTTCCTCTCACTATTCAGAAGCATCTCAAGATACATAAATATACAATGAAAGGCATCATAACTTGAGGCATTATAAGAGTTGCAAGACGTTGTATTAGCAGGATATGAAAGCAGAAGCCAGCACTTTATCACTGTGGATAAAAGAATTATTAGTGTTGCTCCCAACCCTTTGATGAAGGAACCATTGAGCAAGCAGAGTTTCATGGAGTATTCATGTGAAGAGCTTCAAAGTTCAAACATATTGCAGTGAAATTCCCCTTTTGCACAATGCTGCGGAATAAGGAGACGTAATGGTAAAATCCTGCATCCTGTTTTATCAGGTAAGCATTAGTTAGTGATTTCTTATTAAATTATGTGATCTGCAATCCATTATTTAGATGACATAATTGTACTAGCTGGCACTTTTTTTTGTCGTCATGAATGAAATTTCAGTGAAATGTGTTATGTGTTCAGAGTGATTAGCAAATGAATTTGAACGCTGATTGATCAAATCAGATCGAGTTGGAACATTTGATGGAAATGCATAGCTGCATTAGAAAGCATGCAATTAGCAACAAAGCAGATCAAAAAGGTAAGCATTATCTATCTTGACAGTATAATCCCTACAATATACTTTTTTCTTTCATGATAACGACAAGTTTGCATTTTGGCTCAGGTAGGTTTTTCCCATTTTCAGCTTTTGCTTTTTCTATTTGGAAATCTAGCATTCTAAAAGCAAAACCTACATGTCTATGGAAATCTACTCTAGAAACTCCAAACACAGACCAATGATTCCTTTTCCTTTGGTATTGGAATATCTCCAAGGACGACAAGGAAAAACTAGAGCTTGAATATAATTTTGAATGGCATTTTAAACAAATTAAACTTTTGGAAATTCTCTATCCATCACAATTTGCTCTTGATTTCATCGTCCCAGTTTCAGTCACCTATTGTTTTTTTTCCTTGTTGATCCTCTTCTTCATCAGCATCATCTTTTCCTTTTCCTCCTTCAGTTTCTTCTTGTTCTCCTCCTGATTCTTCTTCATCTGGGATACCTTCATCATCTGGCTGAAGAAACTGCAACTTCAGGCGTCCATCTTCTCGACATGCATGTAGGAACTCCTGAGTGGGGATCCTCATCTCCTTGAGAACAAACCTACCTTCATGTCGATAAGATTTAAAGCAAACCCAAGGCTTTCCAGTTCTACCAATACAAGAAATTGGTGGAGGAAAGACCCTGTCGCCTGTCCTCGATCTCCTGAAGTCCCCGCATATGTTCTCTGATGATGGATGCTTCGTAACACTCGCCTTCTCCTTCTCATTGTTCTGCCGGTCATCGCTGCACTCATTCTTCAAGTCCTCAACATAATCAAAGCTTTCAAATCCAAGCCCCTCCGTGCAGAGCTGCAGGCTTTCTGAATTCTTGGATGAAAAGCTATGGCTTCTCCTATGATGACCTGCTGCATATTCATTCTGCTTCTGGTTACCCAACAAAGAACCTAGTGATGGGTTCTTGTTCTCATAATTGTCGAGATTTTTTTGGTTTAGCTTTTTTTCAATCTCGAATTGTGGATTTAGATCAGTGAACAAAGGAGATGATGACGATGACAGTGGTGGAGGAAGGGGAGGAGAGGAGGATGATTCAGGATTCTCTTTGAAATGAAGTTCACCGAAAATCTCAGTGAAAGAAGAAAGCTCAACGGGTTTCTTGGATTTGATCTGGTTCCATGATGACAATGATTCGATGAGCGTCGGGTTGCTTTCAGGCAACGCCTTTTCAAAAATGTGCTGAAGGCTACCACAGGCAACCATGGCTTTGGATATATAGGACTAAAAAGAGGATAGAAAGAGCAAAAGAAGAAAAGAGATGAGCTTCTGTTTCTGAGTGAGGAGATAGATTAGATGAGTGTATATATGGATGGGGGGAGAGAGAGAGAGAGCTAGCTATTATTTTGGGAAATACAGTTTTTAGGAAGGCCTCTCACCCTCAAGCCTCGCCCAGTTGGAGTGAAATGAGGATTGGGTGGAGAGGCTTTTGCGACGTGTGTATTTGACACCACAGCTTTTAACATCCCATTCCATTATTATTTTTTCTGTTATTTGGATGGAATGCATTAAATTAGTGACTGACTGGTGACACGTGTCTGAGAACTAGAAGAGAATATCTTAGCCTTATATATTTCACTTTCTTCATCACCCACTAATTCTCTGTCACCCCCTCATCTTTGTCATTTCTTTCAATTTACCTCCTATTACCATATCTATCAGAGGTGATGCTTAACAAATTGAGTTGGCTGGGTTGTCTCAAAATTTGCATGCATTAAAGGTATCTTATTTTTTATTTTTTTCTTTATAGAGAAAATGGGTGATTGATTGAGTTCTCATTCAAGTAAAATAGACCTTGTTGATGAAAACAACTTGCCAGTCTTACATTTTGCTTGGTCCAGCATCTTTATTCCTACAGCTTAGCCTAACAATTTGGATCAGGAGTAGAGTTTGACCCAAGAGCCTTAGCATACCTAATAATAGGGAGTTGATTGGAATCCATCTAAAAGACCGAAGGAAAAGAAAAAGAAGAACAAGTCAATTTAGGGTCTTGTATGGAATTCTTTAATGGTTTTTTTGTTTTCATACAACACAAATCAGGTATTTTTTTTTACCATCCTAAATGGGACAGCTCATCAGATTCATATATAGAATATTCTCATGTAGACTTCTAGTATTCTGGTTTGTCCCAATAAAAACTATGGAATAAAGGCTCACAACACCACATGTGCTCTCCATTTTGACTAAGAAGAAACTGCCACCCATGGCCATGATATCCTTTGATTTTTCTTGATAATTTATTATGACATGGTCCACATACTCCTATAGTAAGGGCCTGGGGCTGTAAACGAGCTTTGCCCAGCTCGGCTCGGGCTCGTAAACCTTGAGCAAGGCTCAGGCTCGCTAAAAATTTTGGGGCTCAAGCTCTCAGGCTCATTAAAGCTCGGCTTGCAAAAAATTGGGTTTATAAAAGGCTCAACTCAAAAAAATAACTTATAATAGTACAAAAAATATTATAGTTGTTATTATATATAATATAATATATTAATATATGTATTTGATATTAATATATAATAAAAGATATAGGAATTTAGATTTATGATACATATAAAAACTGAGCCGAGCTTTAATCGAGCTGAGCCTGTCCAAGCCTGGCTCAAGCTCGTCAAGATAATGAGCTTTTATTGGGGCACAAATTCGGTTTGTGAGCCTGATTACAGAGCTCAAGCTCGGCTTCGTTGACAGCCCTAAGGCCTGGAAGACACATTGAGGGTCTAAGCCTGGATTATATTTGACCACGTGGCTATCTTCGCCAACATGGGTATATTCTTGTCCGAGCACCTGATAATGTTGGAGCAAATGATTGGCTGTTATCATTCACAATGACAAGTCTATATCACTGGAAAAAAAGGGGCCTGTGGTTATGGACCATGGTGTATATGCATTTATACTCATATATTTTCAACTTTTGGTTTTATTCCTCTTTATTATCATAATTGTTACGTTTGTACCCTCAACGTTAAAATCTGCAAACTTTTAATTATTTATTTCTATTGAGTTACCAAAACAACCTTTAATAAAATATCTACTATTTTGCTTTTATATCTCTATATTATAGTGTATTTGCATTTATACTCTTATATTTTCAATTTTTGTTTCTATCTTCTCTATTATCATAATTTTTGCGTTTGTACCCTCGATGTTAAAATATGCAAACTTTCATTATTTATTTTTATTGTACTATTTTGTAGTCACCCCTTATATTATCAGATTTTTACATCCATACTATTCCATTTATCACAATTATACATTCGTAAAAAAACCATTATTTATTTTTATTGTACTATTTTGCATTCACCCCTTATATTATCAAGTTTTTACATCCATACTCTTCCATTTATCACAATTGTACATTTATACACTATGTAAAAAATCGCATAATGCACTCATTTTTTTTTTCCATAAAACGATCAAGATGACTTTATAAATAAATTTTTTTATTAAAATCTAATAAAAATATAAAACAAATTCTCATAACTCAACTCTACTCTTTCGAATCCCACTAGAAGCACTCGTGACCAGGGGTTTACCTTTAATGCTCCTACCCCAAACGTGGATTAATCCCATACCTATGTGGGCGTGGGGAGGACACCACGTGGTTAAGACCAAAAAAAAAAGAAAAAAACCTAATAAAATGCCTACTTAATTCATTTAAAATCAAATGTATTCGGCTCATATATTTTCAATCCTTATTTTGCTCATAAGAGAATTTACTTTATCTATTTTTTACATTTTAACATATTACAAAGTTATTTTATGTTTTTACAAACCAAATATGTAATATATCATTAAGGGTACAAATGTAATAACTTTTACAAATAAAGGGGTATGAATGATGAAAAATAAGCAAGAGCATAGGTTATGAAAGCAAAATAACACTTGCAGAGTAAAAGGGTAAGAGAAAATCAAGGAATAAGATCACGGTATTACAGGGCACATGATCAAGACAACATAACACGAAGCTAGAAATTTGCTGAATAATTGATTGAGAAGATGACGCTTGATTACCAGAATAAGATTGAACTGATTTCAACCCAGGATTAGCAGTTGAACTTGGAATATACTTTCTTTCCAAACTACCATAACCGGAGAATTATCAATAAATTCAGTATTACTACATTTCTTGGTCAGTCGGCGAAGAATGGTACTGAAATCCACCCAACTTCCCCTTGTAACAATCCATAACAAGAGAATATCTTTGCTTCCAAACTACCAACCATCTAGTCCAGAACATACTTAGCAGATAACACATTGAATCGATGCAGCAGTTACTGCATTTTGTTGACTGGCTCGAGAGCTTCAACTGTGACCACGCTATTCCCCCTGATAACCTGCGCGCGAACACATTAACATTCAAGTTTGATAAGTAAATACAAATTCATTTAGAGAAGAAGAACCCACCACCATGCCGATGTCATTTTTCTCATTGCCATTTATTTCCAGAGTGTTGTCGATCACCAAATTCATAAACTGGTCAAATCCACGGAGGGTCCCAACCACCATCCTATTTGCATCTAGCTTAACTGCAACAAAGAATTCCAGCTCAACTTATAGGTTTAAAGCTTCTCAAAATATCATAGCATCCGCTGGCTGTAGACAAGTAAATGAATTTTTAACAAAACAAATCTATTAATAACCGAAAAATGAGACTACCAATGACCTTAAGAGGCATTTGGATTTAGCTACAAGTCTATCATCAACAGTCTTGAGAGTTATTCCTTCGTTTGGCTCACCAAAGTCAACAAGAATTTGGACGTCATACCCTACAGGAGCATTTTCTCCCCATTATAGATATATATATATATATATATATATA
>JAUPMG010000013.1:7162120-7173762 GCA_031762675.1 Pachysandra terminalis | reverse complement strand
TAAACCGGGTTGGTTCCGGATTGGTTTTACCATTGGTCTAATTATTTTGTTATGACCTAAGAAGGTAAACCGGACCGATTTTGTTATTGGTCTAATATTTTGAAATTAATTTTTTATTATTATAATATTTTTAAAATATAAAATAGTAATAAATATTAATTTTTTGGGTTTGGGTTTAAAAATTATAAACCTAAACTGTACTAAACCAAATCGGACCGAAAATATTTCGGTTCGGTTTGGGTTTTGGGTTTGTTAAAAAATTTCGGTTCAGATTTTGGGTTAGGGTTTTAGGTTTTAATTCGGTTCGGTTCGGTTTCGGGTTGATATGTATCGACTTCGATTTGGGTTTGTTTTCAGGTCAACCCGGACCAAACCGAACCGAGTTGCACCCCTAGCTACAGTCTCTACTATAGGTCCTGAAAAAAAGGTTACTAAATAGCATACGCTATAAAGCTTGTAAGTACTACAATTTCAGGAATATATAAGTTTATCCCAAAGTTCTTACGTCCACATTTCTTTCAATCCAAAACATAAGAAAAGTCAAACCAATGCAATGTATGAGGTAAGTTAATTAATTATGCATGTTGTGCACCTAGATTACAGAACCTCACCAAGGTGAGCTAACAAACAACTCTAATATGCTATGCAAATGCAACTCTGGTAGAATGTCAATGTAACTTGTTTCCTCTTGATCCAGCATCTATTCAGGGTGTCCCAGCAACCTGAATACGCCTCAGGATGTCCCAGCAACCTGAATGTATCCCTGTACAAAGGAATAGGGCTATTCTACGTGTACATCATAGTTTTAAGGGTTTTCAACCTAGGAGGCACAATCCCCCACTTATTTTTTATCAGTGGTTCGTAGATCGAGACTTGCAGTCATCCTGCGGATCCGTTAGGAAAACATGATCATTTGACCTAACTACAGAGGTCATTTCTTATCTTTTCTTGTCGTTGGCACAGAGCCCTTGGGCAAAGAGAAAGTCTATTAGGTTAGCAATGCTTTTAACTCAATTCAGCCAGTCCCTCCCTAGATGTGGAATTCACATCACTCTCATTTCCAATCACAAGACCCAACCATGAGGTCTTGGAACACAGGGTCACACTCGTTGACCAAATGATGGTCTACTGTCTATGCAGTGTAGTGAAGTAGTGCACATTAACTAAGCATACATTCTTGTGTATAGGGTGTATTAGAAACTAACAAGGATATACATTTATCTACATTCCCTCGTAATACTACGTAACCCTCACTATTCCCACACATTGTTACTCAACACCTCATTAATCCAAATACAAGATAAGGAAACTACATTAACAACATATTATGTGCGAATAGCATACAATGAGTTATGCATGATATCATGTACATGGTGCATTAAGTATGGCATACAATTTCATCATGCATGTTATTGCACATAAGTAAATGATACATTAATGTTTAACAAGATATTTCATATAAACTACATTATCATATCGTACAAGTTAAAAGACAATAATTATTCAACAAACCAATGGGCATATATGTCATACAAACTAAATTGTATACTACACAAGTGTTCTACAACTAACTATATTAAGTTTGATCCAAAACTGCAGGTTCGGCGAGGTCTTCGGCGTAGTCCAGAACTCACTTTCTCGGCGACCTCGTCAGCGTCCCCTAAGCTATTCTCGTCGGCAGACCTCCCTGAGGTTTGACGACATTTCCAGAACTTGCTTTCTCGGCGACCCTGTTGACGCCCTTGTCAGCGCATCGAAGCTAATTTCGTTGCACCGAAGCCTACTTCGGCGACCTCTTCAGTGGCATTCATACTCGGCGACCTTTCGGCTCGCCGAGGAGTCCACCCTTGGCCCAGAACACATGTTCGACGACTTGTTCGGTGCGCCGAGATGGCTGGCGAACATCGCGAACAGGGCAAAATGGGGGGGGGGTGTTCATCCTAATTTGATTTCTCACATTCTTAAACATTCATAGACATCAAATAAGGCATTTAAACTACTCTAAGAGTTACAATCCATTCCACCTAACTTTTCAATATGAGATTGAACTAAAAAGGTATGTAAATGTAAGGAAATTCAAGAATAAACTATTTACATTCATGAAATTAAGACTTACCTCTTTAATCTTCAAGCAAAATCACCAAGCCTTCTTGCCTTCCTTCTTCTCCACTCTCAAATTTCCCAAATCTTTCCAAGAGACAAGAATGGGATTCTTCTCATTTTCTCTCCTTCAAACCACTCCATGCCACATGTCACAATCTCATTTCTCCTTTTCTAAGCACCCTAATCCTAACCCTTTGACCTCAACTACCGATTCTAAGCCACCCATTCATAACTACCCAAATCTCCACCATACACGTGATCACCCAAATTAAAATGTTTAAATAATTTCATTCAACACACAATGATTTAGCTATGGTATAAAACACAAGGTTCAAGAAAATCACATCATACGTAATCGCATGGCCGGATCAAATCCGATTGACGATCAAATAGGTAGATAGATTCATATTAAGGTTAAAACATAACAAATTATAATCTAAGTGGTTTAGGCCGTTACAGAATTGGTCCCACCATAGCGAGACATCATAATTGGAGTCAATGTATGATCAGGAGGCTCTGGCCTACCTATAGAAGAATCACCTTTGAGATCCATATTGAAGTGTTTGGGTTGGGGTTACACCATGTGTTGAGAAATGGTCTCAGTGAGTCGAAGCGTGGTCGGATGCCTCTAACCTATCTGCGGGGAACCACCTTTGAATCCCGTGGTACACCTTACTCCATTGATTAGTTTGTTGACTTGACCTTACTTGGATTGCATTCATCGTGTGTTTAGCAATTGAAATACATTGTTGGGGGATTGATGTGGTTTTGTGCCATTGATTGAGTGTTTGGTTTGCGGACTCAAGATTGATCATGGGTATCAACTTGATGTTCCATGTTTCTTGGTACTCATCATTCACCCTTGAACTTGACCACTCTGTGATATTTGGACACCCTACACTGGTAATTTGGATTGTGAACGGTTGTATTTGTGTTGAAACATCTGGGAAACTCATGATGGCATTCAATCGGATTATCCGTGTGTATGGGCACGTGGATAGTTTCCGTTGATGACTCTCATTTGGTTCCTAGTTAATAATGCATTAATGCTAGGCTTATGTGATTGTTAAGTGAGCCCAGAAGGTGGTAAATTTGGTGGGTGGAATTCCTTGAGTGTTATGCACTCTAAACTAGTAATGGGTGGAACTCCTTAAGTGTTATATACTTTAAATTAGCATTTGTGGTTGGAATTCCTTGAGTAGACTATGCTCATAAAATAGCAACATGGTGACCTTCGTACCATAGGTTAGCGCTCGGAACGAAGAGGGAGCATCCGACCGATCCTGGTGACCTATATTCCGAAATTGTGTTGAATTTGGATTTGAAGCTGCAACGAGGGGCACTTAACTGATTACAAGAGTTTAGTTCATCATACTTCATTTCATACTCGCATTCTTTGATTGAGCATATCATTGTAGATCATATGAATGTCATCATATCATACATGTCATTTATCATCCAGTAATTCATTATTGTTAGATTTTGGTATATTTCGTATTATTAAATTCAATTGATTTGAGTTTTATTCGCTTAACGATATCTTATGAGGACGAACGACAGATATGGTCTTATTGGGCATTCCAAGCTAAGGTGACTTTTATGTTACAGGTTGAGGTGGAATGGGAACCGATAGGGACTTGATGTTGATCCGCTTCGAGACAGCATTTCTTTCCCAGTTGGTGATGTTCGAGTATAATTGTAGTATATTGAGTTATGGTGTTTGGTTGTAATTGTTGTATTAGAATATTTATACTTGTGACTCTCTTGAAGTCACAAGAGACTATGTGATCTTATGTAATTTTATTTCTTTGACTTATGCACTCTGAATAATTAATGAAAGTGATGCCTGTTGCTTTTATTACTCGTGGTTTGATATGGCAATCCGCGTTCCATGTTTGGAACCCAAGGTCGCTCCTCGAGATCCGCGCCCCCCCGCATTGGGATCTGAGCTATTGGTTTTGGGGTGTGACATCGTGAATAAGAGATTTGCCCATTAAGATTAAGTTTTAATTGATTTTTTAGAAGTTCTACTGCTACATTATTATTATTTGCATTCTCTAATGTTATACCTATTATTTTATCTTGTATTTGATACTTCCTAAGGATATTTCCTATGCTCGTACTTATGTTCTGTCCAGTATGCCAGTATTCAAGCATAGAGAAAAAAATAATTCTTTTTTTCCTATGCTACGTTATTATTACTTGCATTATCTAATGCTATACCTATTATCTTATCTTGTATTTCATACTTCCTAAGGATATTTCCTATGCTCATACTTATGTTCTAGCCAGTATGCCAGTTTTCAAGCATAGAGAAAAAAATAATTCTTTTTTTCATAACCCAATTATAATCTATATAATAGGTAGTTACAATTATATAATTGAAATTTTGATTGAATGTCCAAATGTCTAAAATAATAACAATCTTACCAGGGATAGACTTAAATGTTTGTTTTAATTTTTGTAAAATATTCTAATAGCATCTTTATTTGCAGTATTACGTGAAATCTTTCTAAATTCTTTCGTTAAAGTATCATCAATAAATTATTCAAAATACTTATCCTCATAAATTGCAAATAGTTGTTCACTTTTAATGATATATTTTACTCAATTATATCTTGGTTTTGTGTGTTATAAGTAATTGAGGAAGGACTACTATTAGATTGGCTAAAGTTTAATTGAGATTGTATGGGATTTCTTTCTCTATGTGCATTTAAGGTGGCTATTTAGGTAGCCAGTACCACCTGTACTAGCACAAGTTAAAACAATTTTACACCATTTACACATGGTCCTTTCTTTTAGTTGGTCATTAATTAAAACTTCAACTAACATGAAATCTTTCCAAACATCTGATCTATAATTTTTTTTTTATGAGGCTTAGGGATACCGGGTCTAGAAGGCTTGGCATCATGTGGTACCGACTCTTGTGGTTGTGGTTCATTGAATGATTGGGATGCATTTTCCTCCTCATTAGCTACAGAGGTTTTAGTCATATTATAATTAGGAAATGGGGATTGATTCAATATCCTCTTGTGATTGTGGTTCATTGAATGATTGTGATGCATTTTCCTCCTCAGCTATAAAGGTTTTAGTTAGGCCTATCAATGGATCGGATCATGATCCGGATCCGATCTGATAAGTCCGGATTCGGTATAGGATTCATGACCCGAGATCTGATTAAAAACGATTCGATCTGATCCGAAATATAATCGGATCGAACTTGGATGCATAGTGATCCGATCCGATTATATATATAATATATATAACATAAAGCCCTAAAAAATATCATTAGACATTTGTTATTATCTCCAAATTATTTTTAAATATAATATTAATTAATTATTTAAATATTTAAAACCTAAAGATCAAAAAGACACATACAGGTTATCGAATCGGATTGGATTTGGATATTTGGATTCCACTATCGGATCGAATTCGGATCATCTATTTCATAATCCGTCGGATTTCGGATTTCCAGTTTCCACTATCGGATAGGATTCAGATCAATTCGGATTCGGTCTGAATCCGACCCCTTGACAGGCCTAGTTTTAGTCATATTATAATTAGGAAATAAGGATTAATTCAATATCATATTGTATGCCTCAGTACCTAGTATTCTCTTAGGATCCTTTTAATTTTTAAAATTATTTAAATATATAATATATATTAATTTGCGGTGATAATTAATTTAAGAAAGATAGAAGAAGAGAATTACAATATATAGTATAATTATATATAAAAGGAAGACTAATTTAAAATAAGAAAACCTATTTGTAGAGAATTGTAGAACTTTACAACTTTTAGGACCTTCAGATGTTGTTGGAGACAACTTTGGAGACCTTCAGATATTATAGAAATTCTAATTCTTGAGAATGCACAATTGAGAAATGAAGAAAAACGAATAGTAGATTGTATAGAAAAGATTTGTATCGATCGGGCAGCTCCTGGGCCCGTTTCATTTCGTGCCCGGGTCGTGCCTCCACATGGACCATGCATCCGTGAGGGCATTGCCGTGCCCGGGTAGTGCTCGTACCGTGCCGCGGGCCTGGGCAGCCAAGGCTAGAACGGCACTGGGTTCGTGTCTTAACACGGCATGAGTCATGACATGTGGCGTGCGTTCCAAGGTACGCGCATAGGGTGCCGGGCCCGCGCAGCACGGCCTGCTTGTACATCTCTAGGGTTTGCTAATTTCAAAATTTCAAAATACACGCTCTTCCCGCTTTATTCAAACTAAGAGAGAGAGAGAGAGGGGAATTTTTTTAGCATTTTCTTCCTCGACTGGATCTATCAAAAGAAGAAATCCAGTTGAGGTGTCTGAAGAAATCTCTCTGAGAAGATGTCTGGTCGCCACGAGAAAGAAAAAGGTGTAAATGTTCAGGTCCTTCTTCGTTGCAGGTACTGTAATTTCTCAATCTAGGGTTAGGGTTTTCTCGATTTGCCTCGGTGTTTCGCTTTCCTCCTTTAGATTCATTTCTCGACTCTGTTTGATTATCGTTCTGATTGTTTTGTTTTATTTTTCTTGATTTCCACCATTTTTTTTTTCAGGCCTTTTAGCGACGATGAATTGCGAAACCATGCACCACAGGTTGTTACTTGCAATGACTACCAGAGAGAAGTTGCCGTGTCGCAGAACATAGCTGGGAAACAGATCGACAGGGTTTTCACCTTCGACAAGGTATTATCTAGTGTTTTTATTTTTTTGTTTACCTTTCTTCCAATTTCGATGATTCTTTGTTGTTTTATATTGCCTATTTCCCCGAGATTGGCTTAATTGTTCAGGATCTTGTTTAAGAAACGATAGCTTCAGTTATTGGAAGTGAAATTGATCAACAAGTATCCTTTGGGCATGCAGAAATTCTTTTTACTAATTATTATTATTATTATTTTAATTTTTCTAACTAACTCTCAACTATTTCTAGGGACTAGAAAATTGAATTCAGCCGTTATTGAGATTTCAAACTGATGGCACTTAATGGGTTAACCTAATAGTGGAGTTGGTAGATCTAAAAGGTCTCAGAAAGGGAATCATTTCCTTGATAAAAGTGTTTTACAAGTGCTACTTGTTTGTCACCAACACCAGAACTCTTGTGGACTGTATGGCATTGCTTTGATTTATTTTAAAATTGCAAATTAGGCAGACTTGCATTTTGAAACTTCAAACTTTTTTGGTGGATGATGAATCATTCGGAAGCAATCACTGACGCTTATCACATTTTATTCTACAAAAATGATATTTGACCCATTCCTGTTTTCTAGTTTAATTTATCTGGGACATCAAAGTAAAATTTACGATTTTACATTACTCATTTTTATGGAAGGAGTGCCTTGTTCAGGCCCTATTAAGATGAGTGTACACATTACATAAATATGCAGAAAACAAATGTATAATTTAATGGAGATGAAACTCACTACAATATCATAGGCATTTGGTATCCAAAAACCCTTAAGGTACATAATTGTTTTTATACACACTTCTATTTAATCAGGGAACTTACAATGATGTACTTCTGTGGAACACTAAACACTTCATAAATATGTGCATTTTTTTTTTAATTCTGCTATCATTATATTTAGAGTACTTATCTTGCAATTGGCTTGTGAACCACTTTATTTGATTCCTTGTTGTATATCAAGGGCTTTTTGTTGGTTCTGTTGTACCATCTAAAAGCTTTCACCCATCTGTGCCATGATAATCCTTCCCACGTTCTTTAACTGAGGATCTTATATTTCTTAAAGCCTAAGTTGCATAATGTTATTGCATAACAATACCAATCCTGTCTCAATTGATTGATTGATCCAAGGTTCGAATCTCTTGTGAGAGAAAATATGCAATTTTATCTTGAATCTTAAGATTATGATTTAAGTAGTGTATTTGTAGAATTCTACAACTTAGTTTGTAATCAAGTGCTAACTATCTCTTTTTTTGGGTTAATTTTAATATAAATGTACTCATTCTATGTACATGTTTTTTTCCCCCCCGTTATTATAACAAACAAATCCTACCATTATAAAATGGGTTATGTTTAAAGTGAATTTATGAATTCTAATGTATTCAAAATATACATATTTTTATAAATAAAGATGGGATGCTGAACTTTTTGGGGGCAGTTTCTTTTACGCATATATCAATCTAAATATACTCTTCCAGTAGTCGTTACATGAATACAATATTTCCAAATATTTTGGTATGGAGAATCATCTAACCAAAAAAATTCAAAATGGGTTGATTTACATGCACATAGAGATAATCTGAGATAGACATTTTAAAAGTCCTAGTTAAACATTGGGAATAAGTGTAAAATTGATAAGTGTTTTTTTTTTTTTTTTTGGATATCCGCATTGATGGTCACTTGACCACTCTCCCATAGGGGAGATGCGGGATCGAATCCCAGACCCTCCCCACCCCATCCCTCTTTTGAGGGATATCCTACCAACGTCCGAAGGTAAATATAAGATAAACAAATAAAAAATGAAACTATTTTTTTATGGTATTACATTGGTTGATTTGCCCTAAAATTCATCTACTTAATTAATTTTCTTATGTCATTGAGTTGATTATAAGCTTGTTTGTTTGTTTCTTTGGAAGAGTTATTTGTATGTGAACTCTTTTCATTTTTTTTTCTCTCACTTCCAGCACTGTTTTTGATTTTTCTCTCTTCCATAAATAGGATTTCACCTGCCATTTATTATTATACATAGAAGAAGGAAAACCTTATGAGTTTAAACCATTAGGATATATTAGATACAAGAAAAACATCAAGTTAACAAGTGTGTGTAGAGAGAGAGAGAGAGAGAGAGAGAGAGAGAGAGAGAGAGAGAGAGAGATGCTGTAAGTCTGAACACCAATAACTGCAACTAGGTGTCACGAAACTTTGGATCCTATGTAATTTATTGACAACGCAACAAGCAACAATGGTACATGATAGATTGGTATATGACACAACATCAAGACTCTGACTGCAACCAGAAGGCAATGATTGTGGTTTTATCACAACCTACACAAGGTTGTTTCTTTTCCTTTTGATGAATAACTAGGACAGTGCGTGCGTGTGTGTTTGAACAGTAATGAGTACATGCCTATGCACACTATCCAAGATAAACAGCATCTGTGCAGACAACAGGGAGGAGAGAAACCTTTACTCCTCATGTCTACTAAAATCAGCCCCCCACATGTAGCATATCCTCTGAAGGTATACTGTAGAAGAAGTCCAACTCCCTATTCCACTTCCACCAAGCTGTTTGCTAGCTCAATAGCTGATCTTGTTACATGGGTGAACGAGTTGTTCAAATCACCTGTCAAAAAGTGAGCCATGCGCACAAGATATATAACTTTCTAGGAGCAGTATTACCGTACAATTCATTTATAATTCTGTCCGTTACGTATTTACTGCTTTGGATAAACTAAGACGTTCCTTGGAAATGTATTAATTTGAAATACTTGACTTTTATCTTGTATAGTGTAAGTTTCCAGTTCCTCTTCAAACTCCACGAACCTACTTCACTGGTGAATGTCATCAAATAACCTAATCTGTCTAAATAGGCTCTAAACATGCAAAAAAGACTTATATGCATGAAGTGCTTATCCATATTTTAAAAACCTTAAATCCTCTCTTTATCATAGGGATTTTTCTGTTTACTTGGAATTTGGTTTTCTACTTGTCTCGGATTATGAGATATTGCCACTTGTTTATCACCTTTGCTATGCAGCCTATGCTTGATAGAGTCGTTGGAAAAATTCAATCTAAATATGAAAAGATTTATGTTATTTCATTTCACCCATATGTTTGCATCTTACTACCCTATCTATAATGCTACTCTCCGGCTACAATTTCTTGCTCTTACTGCTGCTTCCCGTGCAATACGACTACTTACCTTTTGGTAAAGCTGGCAATTTTCGACCCGACCCGCCAACCCGCAAGAACCCAATCCAATCAAAGGGGTTAGGGTTGTCCCGTTTGTTAATTGGGTTGGGTTTAGGTATTTCAACCCGTTCGTAAACAGGTTAACCTGATCCCAACCCGCCAACCCGTTGGGTACCTGTTTAATTTGTTTTTTTTTTTTTTTTTTAGTTTTAAGTGTGCTCTTATATTCCCCAATAACAATAATATATATCAAAAAGATATAAGAGAGTTGAGCCTTAAGAGTAGGTTTATGTTCCTTGGCCTTTGTATATGATATTACCATATTCTATTGTTCTTGCTGGTTGATAACTTATTATATAGCTTACAAGTAGTGTAAGTGCATGATTGCAATTGTATGTTTACACAGGTTTATTATTGTTCTTGCATTTTTTTTTACACAGGTTTATAATTCCTTGGTATATGTTATTGCCTATTAGCATATCGCCTAGGCCATTATTACTTATTAGAATTATTCTATTTTTTTTAATTCACAGATGTTTTACTATTTTTATATTTTATAGGTTAATTTTTTTTTTTTTTATAATAGTTACTAAAAATATAATATGCTAATTGGTGATGTTGATGATTGATAATTCATTAACTTGATATGTTACCAATTTAAAATTATAATTAAATTAATTAATAAATAAAAATAAATGGGTTGGCGGGTTCAATCCATTTATTAGTGGGTTGGGTTTGGGTCCATGATGTTCCAATCCGTTTGTAAACGGGTTGAACCCAACCCAACCCGTTTAAGCTGTAACCCGTTTACAACTCGCGTGAACCCTACCCAACCTGACCCATTGCCACCTCTACCTTTTGGCATAGTTGCTTACTTTTCTTTTCAAAGATTGGGATCCTTGCCTATGTTTAATGTTTGATCTGCTTTCTTATCTTGAACTACTGCTCATTCCCTAACTACCTAAAAGAAGCTATAACTGTCTTTATCTTTTACAAGCTGGGCTGATACGGAATTACTAGAGTTAGGAGCTCATTAATAATGCCATGGTTTACAGTGTTACTGCTTTGAATAAGTTAAGATTCTTCGAAGTGCTCGAGATTGGTGCCTTATAGGATTATTGAAAAGCTTTTGCGTACTTCTGTTATTTGTTAATTTAGTCTTATATCTTTAATTTATGATCAATGTAGGTTTTTGGTCCCTCGGCTCAGCAGAAAGATTTATATGAACAAGCGGTTGTTCCCATTGTGAATGAAGTTTTAGAGGGGTTCAACTGTACCATATTTGCATATGGTCAAACTGGTACAGGGAAAACTTACACCATGGAAGGTGAATGCAAAAGATCAAAGGTAAATCTAATATGGTTTTCTGTGATTCTCCTTCTCTTCTTCCTTCCTTCTTCCCTCTCCCTCTCTCTCTCTCTCACTTACACACACACTCACTTATGTGTACCTGTCCTGTCCAAGTATGCCTATAATAATTACTTCCATATTTAAATTTGCTTTGATCCTTTAACATTAAAGCCTAAAATAGTATTGAGCTTTATGTTATGCTAACTTGCAATTGCAGAGTGGGCCTAATGGACAGTTGCCTCCCGAAGCAGGCGTCATTCCTAGAGCTGTTAAGCAGATATTTGACACATTGGAGAGTCAAAACGCAGAATACAGTGTCAAAGTTAC
>JAUPMG010000013.1:7147814-7160909 GCA_031762675.1 Pachysandra terminalis | reverse complement strand
AGGGATAGTAAACTCACACGGTTACTCCGTGATTCATTGGGTGGAAGAACCAAGACATGCATAATTGCTACTGTTTCACCAGCTGTCCATTGTCTTGAGGAGACTCTGAGTACGCTGGATTATGCACACAGGGCAAAAAATATAAAAAACAAGCCTGAGGTGTGTTGTTTTTTATTTAGTTCATTGATAAAATTAAAACCTCCGTTCTCTTAGGTACACTTTTTTCTTCTTCTCTTGTTTTAAGAGGAGATTTTGATTTCACCTTTGTCATCATTACTGGCCTCTTTTCTGCAATCATTAAAGTTTGATGGATGAGTTGCCTCTTTCCAGCTGACCCAAAAAATACCTTAACACAGCAATTAATTTAAAACATGGGTTTTCTCGTGCTCTTAGATTTGCATGCAGAGGTTTGTTCATCATTCTCGGTTCCATAAATACTTTTTGTAAATACTGTATCTGAAAAAAAAATTCTATTCTATGCTACACCCTCCTCGATGCAGAGAAAGTTGTGTATACTCTTCAGTCTTAACTATTCAGATTGTTTTGTACTTGTCACAAACAGTGGATGTATACCTTATTGTCAACTGTATAGAAAATTGTATTGCAAGAGTTGTTTTTGGATTAATTACATATCAAAAGGAACTATCCAAGTGTGCGTTTGGGATTTTGGTATTTAGTTCTTTAGGTCTAAGGTTGGTATTATTCTTTTCTTCGTTAATCATTGAGCGGAAATGAGGTTTAAGGGTAGTCCTGCCTCCATTCATTGATCAAAAAATTTTGTGCATCCTATTGTAGGGAACGTAATCCTTATTTGTGAAAACGGAACAATATTACTTACAAACTGTACTTGTTAAATTCATTGTTTTGAGTATATCATTACCTTCTATTGGCTTCTACTCTAATTCAAGTTATAATTAATTTCACAGGTGAAGATGCAATTAGTTCTTCTATTTTTACAAGATAATAGTGTCAGCAGTTACCCTTAGAGTTATCAATAATGTCCTTTTCATTTTCTGGTCATTTGTATTGTATATGAATAACTAAATTGTTGACAGTGTGATTATTAGTCATATCTCACTTTACTCCAGAGCAATTATTCTATGTTTTAAGACTTTTTCTTCATTGTAATCGTTGTTTGTAGGTTAACCAAAAAGTGATGAAATCAACTCTTATAAAAGACCTTTATGGGGAGATTGATCGACTTAAGGCAGGTATGATATTTGGTCTTACCTATGGTTTCTGAAGGAATACTTATAGCAGTAAATAATTGCTCCTGTAATGAGTTTCCCTTGCCATTATTTTAGCTACTTTTAAGCAATTCTTCTTTCATCCTTCAGAGGTTTATGCCGCCCGTGAGAAAAGTGGGGTTTATATACCAAAAGAACGGTATTATCAAGAGGAGACTGACAGGAAGGTATTGCATTCTGATTTCTGTGTTAGTTTTATTTTTTATTGATTAAAAAAGCTTATACCTCTCTAAGTAACAATCTGTTGCACCATGATGATAGGTTTTGTAGTTGATAATATTCATATTTTAGTGTTATCTGAGATGGAATTTATGCAGATTCCAGAGGTAGAGATGGACTGAATCTGTAATTTTGAATTGTGAACGAGGTAAATAAAGAACTGTGAAATGAGCAAAAAACTACAATTGAGATAAGAGAATAAGAAGCAAATAACACTTACTGATAGGTGCTCAAATCGTTCTCAAATCCTTCGATTAACGTAACTTCAATCACAGCTCAGGACTTCTTTAGGTGATCAGATCCTTCTCCTTTTTCATTTTATCAGGTAATACTTACTAGACACAACCTTTTATAATATGGAGCTTAAAACACAGAACAATGAGGACTGGCTTGCTAGCTGGAGTTTGGACTAGGCTGTTTGACTACCCTTGACTTTTATTACTACATACAAGACTACCTTTTCTTCCAGCTTAGTACAATTCTCTTGACTCAAACTTATGCTTACTAGTTTATTTTTACTATAATAGACTTTGGTGCACTTGGCTCCCCCGCATGAAGGAACAAGGAGCTCATTCTCTAGTATTACGGACTCCTCTTTTTCCATATCATTCTAATTACTTGGCTCCTTAAAAAAATGCTTGATGTTTCTATGCCTGCTGGCGACGTAATCTGATAGGCATCTTATGATTCTTATCCAATTTTCATTAGTATCTTAAGTTGTATGGCCTTCTGGTCATTGCTGCATTGGAGGTTGTCTTGTATGAGTACCATGAACTCCATTGGTGCTTCACGAGCCCGTTATGCAAGGAGCATTCTACTTTACGGAGAACTTGCTGTTGACCAAATCTACATGTTGACTCGCCAGGCCTTGGAAAATCTGGCGTTTGACTTGTTTAACATTTATGGTTAATGTGTTTACCATATTTCCCACAGAATTGACACACCAAAATTCTTAGTCTCATTTCTTTTTCATTTGCTACAGAAAACCAAATATTCAAATATTGTTTGTACTCGTTTATTTTTATTTATTTTTTATTTTTTTGGGTGTCATTAAAAGGAAGGGGTTGATATTCAAAATAACTAGGTTCTTGTTTAATTTTATTTTATTTTTTTTAATATTTAACTGTTAAGTACTATAGAAGCATACTACTGCATATATTTCTAGTGAATATTACCTTATAAAATAAAAAAAATTACTTGGGATTTTTAGCATAACTTATATGGTTTTTGAAATTTAATATTCACCATTTGTTTTCTGAATTTTGAGATGCTCATTTTTTTCTAACAATTTAGAAGTTACCTTTTCCTTACTAAGAAAAGGAACTTAAATTAAATTCCAATAATACAAATTATGTAAAAAAGAATCAAAAAACATCAAAAGCACAATTTGTTTTAGTTTTTTATGTTCACATGTTGATGTATATATATATATAGACACTGTCACACGCACACACACACACGCATATATATGTAATATTTATTTGTGTTGGTACTTGCATATACTAACATATTGTTTGTCATGCGTGTTCCCTAGTTCTTGTTTTTTCAGCTTGTTGTATCTGACTTCCTGATACACATTGAATTTTGATTCCTGTGCCTGCAACTATATAACATTGTCAAATGCCAGACATAATTGTGTTATCTTGTTACACGTCCTTCTTAAGTTCCAATCTGATTACTTTTTCTGTGATACTCAATAGTCTACCTGCTGCTAACGCATCATCGACCTATATTGACTAATGAGCTAAACTTTTGCAAATATAACATGTGCTTGCATGTCATGGTTCAGCTTGTTTTTCCTATTTACATGCGTCAATGCAACACGATTGGTGTACAAATTAAATGCTCTGTGAACAGGGTAGCAACATCAATAATGCAAGGATTGAATGACTGCATGTTGTTTTACTCCACATGTTGAATATCATTGCCTTGGATCATTCAACTTGTTGCTGAAAAATGCCACTAATCAGCCTTCTTGACTTTTGCGACATCTTTGTTGTATGTGGTGCATTAGAATGAATCCGCATAGCTTGCTAAATTTGGTAGGGCTAGGATTGGTGCTTTAGTTATATTCTTCTTTACAAGTTGAAAGCTATATTTAACTTGTTTTATCATGAAAATAATTACATTATGCACTCTGGCCCTGAGAACTTTTTACATTATGAAAACTTTATATGTTGTTGTCAACCTGGCTCTTTCTGAGGTAATAATGCAACTTGATATTGGAAAATTACCTGCAGTAAACATTTCTTGAATTTAACATATAAAACACATCAAACACTTGATGCAAAATGTGCTCACTAATTTTAGGATCAGGGACATAAATCAAGATGCCATGAAATGTACATTGATAAACTTCTCGATGAAGGGATGAAACATTTGATTCCTAATTCATTAATCTCATAAATAGTCTAAGAGTGTTATTGAGCGCTATTTTCATAACTTGTTTTTATGTTTCTCCTACAGCTTTTAGAATGCAGGTTTGGATTCATCTCTCGGTCCGACCTTTATCTAATTATTTCCTACTTAAGTATTTTGGAAAATGACCCTTACTCTTGTGAACTTGTGTAGTATATCATTCTTTCTTTGTTGGTTTTTTTAATAATTCGAATATATTTAGTTATATTTAAATATGTATGTGTGTGTGTGTATATATATATATATAAATATGTATGTGTGTGTGTGTGTGTGTATATATATATATATATATGTATGTATGTATCGATTTCGCCAATCATTTTGCCATGGTGGCTTGGTAAAATGTCAACGAAATTTAACCGACATGGTGGGAAATATTGTTAGTTTGGGAAAAATGGGGAAATTATGGAAAAGAAATTTAAATTTTGACTTAAGCTTCTAAGGGGTTTAATGAGAGTAAAAGATACCTAAACAATTCACTATGTATAAAAAAAATGCATGTATAGTCATTCGTACATATGTATGCAACTACGGTTGTAAATAGTATAGGGGAAATATATAGAAATTATGCATAATTGTAATATGGAATTTTACAGAGGTCGAAATAAGAGATAATAACATGAAAATAACTCAAAATATAGCAAAATGGATGCATATTGCTTTATTTAATGAAAGTGTGTTCTGAGTTATATGCAATTTTTCGATCATTCTGTTTAGAAATTCAAAATCAATTTGGAACACCCATTCATATACTTCGATTTGATAATGCAAAAGCATATGCATCGACTCCATGTTGGGATTTCATTGTTTCCAAGGCATTCACCATCAAACACCATGTTCTCATACCCCTCAACCAAATGGGGTAACTGAAAGAAAACATTGTCATCTTTTTGAGGTGGTCTGTACTTTATTATTTCAGATGCATGTCCCCAAATCTTATTGGAGTGATGCTATTCTAACTGCTTGCTTCCTTTTTAATCGAATGCCCTCTTCAATTATTGATGGGCGATGTCCTTATTTTGCCTTGTTCCCTAATAATCCTTTATTTCCTGTTATATGGTACCTCATGTCTTCGGTTGTGTTTGTTTTGTACATCAGCTTACTCGAGGTACAAATAAGATTGATCCTCTAGCAGTTAAGTGTGTTTTCTTGGGGTACTCTTGAATTCAGAAAGTATATAAGTGTTTTACTCATTCCTTGCGTCATCACTTTGTTTCTACTCATGTCACATTTTTTGAATCCATTCCGTACTTTTCTGATGAATGTAAGTTTGTTGAGATGGATAATTTACCTACTCCGTTACCGCTGCCAGTTTTTCCTACAGTCTCTTCCCAAAGCCAATCAGCCATCATTAAGGTCTATGCAAGACGTACTAATTCTATGGCCCCACCAACAACTTCAACGCCTGCAAATGTCGTTCCTGTAAGCCCTACACCTATTGTTCCTATTTCTTCTGATCTTGATGTTCCTATTGCTCAGCAAAAAGGAAAACGTACGTGTACAACTCATCCAATAGATCGTGTTGTTTCTTATGCCTATTTGTCTCCTTAATTTCATTGTTTTACCTCATCCCTTTCATCTCTTTCTGATACGGGTTGGAGAACAACTATAGAAGAAGAAATGGCTGCTTTACATCTGAATTACACTTGGGAGTTAGCATCTCTTCCACCTGGAAAATCGGGAATAGGATGTCATTGTGTTTATACAATTAAATTTCATCCTAATGGTACAATGGAATAATTGAAGGCTTGTCTAGTGGCAAAGGGGTGTGCTTAGACATATGGCATCGATTATGCAGAAACGTTTTATCTAGTTGCAAAAGTTACATCTGTACGGGTTATTATCTCTTTAGCTGCCAATTTTAATTGGCCTCTCTTCCAATTAGATGTGAAGAATGCCCTTCTTGCACGATGATTTGGAGGAAGAAGTCTACATGGAGCAACCACCTGGATTTGTTGCTCCGGGGGAGATTAGGAGAGTATGCGAATTGAAGAAAGCACTTTATGGTCTTGAGCAATTTCCACGGTCATGGTTTGGCAAGTTCAGTGATGTAGTTTTTGAGTTTGGTATGAAACGTTGTCAATCTAATTATTTAGTTTTCTCTCAAGAGACCTCAGTTGTCCGAATTATTCTAGTAGTGTATGTGGATGACATTGTGATTACAGATAGTGATCTCACAGGTATTGCAGAATTAAAAGCCTTTTTATAGAATAAGTTTTACACTAAAGACTTGGGAGCTCTTCATTATTTCTTGAGTATTGAGGTTGCCAGATCTAAGGTTGAAATTAGTCTTTCTCAGAGAAAGTATGTTTTGGACTTATTGGATGAGATTGGGTTATTGGGAATGGATCCGAACACTAAGTTAGTTGTAGGCCATGGAGATTTATTTGACAACCCAAAGAGGTATTGATGCCTAGTTGGCAAGCTGAATTATTTGACGATCACTAGATCTTATATTTCCTTTGTTGTCAGTACTGAGTCAATTTATGGAGTCCCCTAGAGTCTCTGATGCACGAGTTCTCTATAGCACGGTGTAACACTTTTTCTGTGGTGGAAAAGTTCCACCTTGCTTCAGAACTAACTCATCACTCTGCGCTTAACCTCAAGTTATGGGATTTGGTCTTTTCTTTTTTCGTCCTTCAATGCTAATCAAACATCTCTCTCTCTCTCTCTCTCTTTTTCTCACTCCCTCTCTCTCTCTCTCATAGAGGAAGAAGGGTCTTCTCCTCTCTTTTCTCTCTCTGCTTGACGATTGCGTTACAGAAGAATGGCCTTCTTAGTCCATGACATTAATGGGGCTATTACACAAGGTCAAGACATATGTACCCACCTTTAGCTTTAGCTGCATTAATCCACGGAATTTGTTTTTGTTTCCCTTGTCCCTATGTACACACAACTCTGTTTCCTGACTTCTATGACAGTTTTTGCTATCCTTCTCCTCCAACCACGGCCTTCCATCAATGCAATCAGGCATGCTATCCAACTTGAACCACACATGGTTGCATCGTTGCTTCGTCTGCACTTCCATGACTATTTGTATGTTTAGTTAGAAGTAAAAACTTGAATGATTAGTAAATTACACTCATCACAGTTCTCTGGCTTAATGTGTGTATCAAATGCTTATTCCCCATTGAAAGAACATTGTTGGTACAACTCTCTCTCTATCTTCTGCAATCAGTTATGTAATATTTTTTTTTAATTTTTGTAATTCGTGGTTGCATCCATTTGGTTGCACTGGATTAGTGAATACTCCTATCCTTGGTTTTCTGATATTTTGGGTGTCAATGCTTGTGATTCTCTCTATCTTCTTCAAGAGCGATGAAAGTGCAAGTGATGGTCTGGTGAGGTACTGCAGAAAAAAAAAAGGAAATCTGTTTTCGTACCTCTGAAATCTAGCAATTGATGTTGGCGGAGTTCCCGCCATTGCTACCCTTTGCTGGCTGAAAATCAGTCTGGCGCCGGACTGACACGAGATGGAGAGAGAGGGAGTGGGAGGAGAAGAACCAGCTTTGTCACATAGAGAGGACGAAAAGAGAGAGAGTGATCCCTTTGTTTGACTAGCATTGAAGGACACAAAAAAAAAGACAAAATACCAAACTTGGGGTTAAGTGCAAGAGTGAATAGTTAGTTCTTTAGCAATGTGGCACTTTTTCTGCCACGGAAAAAGTGCTACACCGTGCTACAGAGAACTCGTGCATTAGAGGATCTGCTCCCTTTGGATAGGTTTATGAGGTTAAAATTGAAAAAAATGGGGTTTGTAGGTGTTTCGGCTTGAGCAAGGGAGGAGCATGGAAAAGTAGATAAATGTTTCTGAAATATGGCGACATTTCTCTCGAAATGTCTTTTTATGGGGTAAAATTTAGTAAAGCTCGCAAAACCTCCACCACGTCAGCAAAATTTTAGTGAAATGGAGTAACATTTTGCGCATTTCAGCAAAGTTTCTGCAACATGGCAGAAAAAGTGAATCATCGATTTCCCATCATATTTCGTGCCAAAGGCCAAGAAAATGGTGAAATTTTGGTTGCATATAGCGGCATTCTTTCAAAATTTAAAACACTTTTATTAGTTTGGAATTGTTTCTTTTTTAAGAACTTGCAAGATTTTACTAGAAGTTTTACGGCATTTCTATAATTTTTCTATATTTCCCTCTATTGGAAGATATAATACATGAATCGAAAAATTTCCTTTCCATAAAATGAAATTTTCATTGAAATTGTATTTTAAAATTGGTTATTCAGGAGATAAACCTTTTAGGTGTAGAGCTTTAATCTTAATTGAGGATGCTGCCAAGTATTGACCCCTCTTGATTTTATAATAAACTAGGTATGTCAGATACTGTGAAGTTCTATAAAGAGACTCTAAGGGACTAGCAGTGGAGCTTACTTATTAAAACATTGGAGATTAGACTGTTAACTAGATTGCGAGATTTCTGTTACTTGTTCTTTCAATTGTTTCATTTCCTAGACTTCAACATATGTCTAGAAACTTAAGATTCACTGTAGCAGAGTTTCCATTAGTTCTGAAGAAGGCTGGCACTTTTTTTCTCAATGTATAGTGAAATTATTTATTTTGCTAGATATGCAATTATTGATGTTATTATTATTATTATTATTATTGTCGTCATCATTGTCATTATTATTATTTACCTTCTTCTCTTAATAAAATGCCTGTCCAGTCGTTTATAACTCTCATTGATGTCTGAAATCTTTGTATCTTTACTGTTGCCCTTTTATGCAATTGTTGAGTTTCTTTTTGTAGGCAATGGCAGAGCAGATTGAACAAATGGGAGTTATGCAGGAAACCCACCAGAAGGTCAGCCATGGCTTAGGTTACATGTTCATGTATTATATGATTTAGTACATGCCAATTACAGGTATATAAGTTGTTCAATGCCGTCACTAAAAATTTCTTTTATTTATTATAAACAGCAACTGGAGGAGTTGCAAGAAAAATATGATGCTCAGATTCAACAATCTTTTGAATTGAGCTGCAAACTTGACGGCACCCAGGTAAGTTAAAGCATTGTTATCTGTGATTTTTGAATTTATATGTAGGTCTGTATTAAGTTTTGGAAAGCAATGCAGAAAAACTTGGCCCATACAAGTAACCTTCTAGCTGAAACTGAGGAGGAACTGAAGAAATCTCGGTATGCTATGAAGGAGAAGGATTTTATTATATCTGAACAGAGAAAAGCAGGTTTGAGTAAATTTCTTCTGATTGAGAATTTAGATATGATGCACATGTTTTAACAGGCTGGGTTGTCTGGTGAAGCGTTCCAGACTTTAAAACCTGGTGAGACATGGATTTCATGTGGCTGCTTATTTTGAGATACCACTTGTTTCACGCGTATTTCCAGTCAATCCCAGCTTACATGCTAAGTTTTAAGCCCAAACAACATTTGCCACACGGTAAAAAGGGCTCTCCTAAATGTTTATTTTGTTCAAAACTTTACAAAAGTATTTAAAAATTTGGCTGCTGCTGTTATACAAGATAAAATCTGTTGGACAAGAATTAAAGGGCTTACGTGGGTTGGAATCTTGTACAAGTGACCTATCCAATGGGTCTCTGTCCAGTGGGTGGTTTTGATTAGCCACGTCATTACCCCTGGATGCAGGAAAAGCCATGTCTCACTGGGCAACCAAACCTATTGGGGCAGACCATAATACTTTTCACCGTCTTTTAAATAGTTTTTACTTTTTTTGAATCTGTGAAACAGAAAATGCATTGGCACACCAGGCTTGTGTTTTACAATCTGACTTGGAGAAGTCTCTTCAGGATAATGCTTTGTTATTTTCCAAAATAGGTATCCTTGACTGTTTATAACTTGCAGTTTCCATCCATTGCTTAGTTATAATTCACATGTTTTATTTTATTTCTTTCTGATCTTTATACCTTGATATAATGTATTGCAGCTAGAGAGGATGAACTGAATGTTGAGAATAGGTCAGTGGTAAATGGCTTCCAAGCTGAGCTCGCTGACCGTATTGATGGTCTTTGTAGTGCTGTTGCCACATCAATGTCTAGACAAAATGAACACCTCCAGTGCATTGAGAAACTCTGCCATGCTTTTATGAATTTCCATGATAAGGTATTTAAATTATTCTGGTCAAAAACTGTCTTCTGCTTTGTCAACCTTGAAGCATTATTTTGTTTAGGACTTCCGGTTTCCTCATCTCTTTCTTGGCATATTTATCTTGCTTCTTGTGTTGTGAATTCCTACCTGCAGTCAGTATCAGATTTAAAGAAGAAGGTTACAGCTTCAAGATCTTTGTATATTTCTCATATCGAAGCAGTTCAAAACGTGGTCCGCTTGCACAAGGCAAATATCAATGCTGGTTTAGAGGAGATTTTGTCTTTGGGTTCAGCAAATATGTATTCTGTCGAACAAGTAAGCTATGTCAATTTAGTGTTAAAGTTGAAGATTTTCTTCTGCTCTAATGTTTTTCCTGGTTGTCTGAAATTCCTTGCTGGTCATCAGTTTCTGGCTACTGAGAACGGAGAAGCAAATACATTATTTGATGATCTTCAAGGTATCCTATCTACTCACCAAGGAGAGATGGCTCTGTTTGCAAGGGAATTGCGTGAGGTTTGTTCTTTAACCTTTATATCTATTCTTGTTGTGAAATTAGTTCTGTATATTTTTATAAAATGTGAAGATATTTTTGATATTTTTATCCAAATTTAGAACTTCTATATTAAATATTAATTTGATATTTAGCAAATTTTCTTGCTTAATTGAGGTAACCAAATTTTTATAAACTGTAATATATACTGTTTTTCTTCTTTTTCGTTTCAAAATTTATCTTGAGCAAATAAATAGGTTTAGGTTCATCAGAAGTTCTCATTTCGGGAAATTCCGTATTATGATATTATGATATTTTGGTTTTGTATTCCTGTAAATACATTTTTCCATGATTTATTCTTATTCCCTTTTTCCCCCTTTTCCTATGGGTTTTGAATTCTACAGAGAGTTCATGTTAGTATGGAACACTCCAGGGAGATATCTGAGTTCACCCTTGGATTTCTCTATAAGCTTGGGGAAGAATCGTGCAAGCTTGAAAGTCACGCAAGTCAAGCTGACGAGATTCAGAAGAAGAGCATTGCTGAGTTTCAAATGGCTTATGAGGTTTGGTATTTTAATTTGTTCTGGATAGGAGTTATTATTTCTTTAAATATATCTGGCTATTCAAGTGCAACTTGTGCAGGAGCAGTCAAGGTCCGAAGCAGAGAAGCTTATAGCTGATATGACTAATTTAGTGTCAAGTCACATGCGGCGTCAAAAAGAGATGGTCTGCTAGGAATGTTCTTTTTGTTTTGTTTGTGTGTGTGCGTGTCTCTGTGTATCTGTGTGTCCGTGTCCTTTTTTCCTCTCTCCTGTGTTTATTGTGAGGTGAATGATTGTTTGCCGGCAGGTTGATGCAAAGCTTGTCGATCTCAGAGACTCTGCCACTGAAAACAAGTCATTTTTGGATGAGCATGTATCTTCAGTGGAGGGTATTACAACTGATGCCAAAAGAAAGTGGCAGGCATTTTTTGCACAATCGGAGAATGATGGCAATGATAATGCTGATTTCTCTGCTGCAAAACATTGTCGTATGGAGATACTCCTACAGCAGTGGTCAGTTTTCTCTGCCTGCCGCTCTGTTAGGACCTGTGGATATTTTCTATATGTTAATTATTTTCTTGTCTTTTTGCTTCTTCCCCCCACCCCCCCTAATACATATATGTCTAATCCTCATGAAATTTCACTCCTTATTGCGTTTTCAAATTTGTTTTTCCCCAGTGTATCAACTGTTGAAACTGCTTCTAAGCATTGGAAGAGGATGCATGAATCGGTGAATGAGATGGGTTGTAAGCATGTTTCAACCTTGGAATCCATGGTCAGGTCAGTTTTCAATGGTGCTTCTTTTATTTACCAGCTGCCTATATATTTTAGTTAAAAGGCAGTTACATTTTACCTGTAATGTTGGAATGTTAACCTGCAAATGTTTGATTGTGTGTTAGCCATTATAATAGCGTTGTACCTTGAACTTTATATGCACACCATTGAACTTGTACTGGAAACATTGCTCGATTGGGTTTACCAAAGCAATGTTTTGGGTATACTGCTACATATATATTATCATTACTGCCCTCATTAATTTTTGTCAAAACTGTACATAAGCCCAATCCTTTGCTGTCAACATCAAATTAATTTTGAACTTGTTTGGTATAGGAGTGCTTCAGATTGTAATGGGCAACATGATTCCGAGATTGGTTCTGCACGTGATGCAGTAGAGCAGGATGTGGCAAAGAGCAATGAAGATGTTCTTCAGCTTGTTGAGAGTAAGTCACATCTTATAGTAACCTCTGGTGTATAACATTTTCTGGCCGCATATATTCAGGCCATAAGAATAGAAAGCATAATTTCCATCACCTTTCAAATTTATTGTTTCCAGTGTAATCAAAGCATTGTTTAGATGGCTCCTGACCTAGCTGACGAACTTCTCCCAACTGCTTCCATCACTGCTTGGACAAGCAAGGGAAGTGAAGCAGTTGTCTAGGGTGCACCCTAGGGGTGTACCAATGGGCTTGGCTGCACGTGCTGGCCCGGCCCAGCATGGTTTGGCCTGTGCCTAGACATGGCAGGACACGATAAGTTTTATAGTGCCGGGCCAGGTCCTGGGTTCATGGCCCACAACACAGTTGAATTTTGGCCAAATTTGTAGGCAAAAGCACGGGCCATCCCGACACTATAATAATCGTGCCTGTTAAGGCCCGTTGGACATCCCTTGTGCACCCCTAAGACATCTAGCCAAAAGGTGGTAGGTGCTAAAGGCGGCACTTAATTTATGTTTGTATAGTTTACTGTCTTATAAAAAGTTGGTTTTAATAACCTATATGCATTCATTCCTTGATGCTTAATTTTTACAAGTTCATTTCTTAATGCTTAAATAAACTTTTTACTTTTTACTTCACGGGTTGTATGAAAGGGTAGGCTGAATAACAGTGAAAATGAAAAGATACCAATGTCTTAGGGTTATATAAGAAAAGAATAGAAGGAGAAAAGAGGACTTTATGCATTTGACCTGTTGTTACCTTAGGCACTTGATCTTTATTTGTTGCATCACTGGTTATAAATATATATTGTTAAAAACTATTAACTGACATTTTTATTGTCTATGCATCCCTAGATGTGTTGACTATGAAGATTCTTTTAGACCATATCATT
>JAUPMG010000013.1:7131812-7147714 GCA_031762675.1 Pachysandra terminalis | reverse complement strand
AAATTAGAAATCAAAAAGAGGCCTTAATCTCCAAAAGGCCCACTTTAAAAACCGAGATTTCAGAAAAGAAAAAAAAAATACCTACTAATCAAAGAGGCCATGGTCTTCAGAAAACCTATCAATCAAAGAAGGAGAACAGAGATTTTTAAGGAAAAAAAGAAAAGGAAAAAAAAGAAAGGAAAAAGGGTGTCTATGTAAACCCTAACAGCTTACACAGAGAGAGAACTTCAACCGATTTCAGAAGAAGAGAGAGAGAATTTCAGCCGATTTCAGAAGAAGAGAGAGAGAGAGAACTTCAGCCAACTTCAGAAGAAGAACAGCGAGACAGAAAGGGAGAACTTCAGCCGATTTCAGAAGAAGAGAGAGAGAGAGAGAGAGAGAGAGAGAGAGAGAGAACTTCAGTCGACTTCAGACGAAGAACAGCGAGACAGACGAGAGAGATTTGAAATAAAAAAAAATACCCGTTTTCGACAGCTTGATCTTCAGGTCTGTTCTTGATCTTCATTCTCCATCTCCAGATTTCTGAGACTCTAGATCTTCAATCGAATGATTTTCTTGATCTTTGAGTTTTGTTCTTTTAGTCAAATGACCTTTTTTGTATTTTAAATAAAACAACTTAACCATGGTTGGAAAAAGAAAATTTAAGTTTTTTTTTAAACATGCGCATATAGCGTACGCCTCATATATGAGGCGTTAAAATAGTGTAAAACGTACGCCTTTTTATACGCCTCATTATATGTGGCGTACGCTACTCGAGCGCCCCACGCTTTTTGTAAGCGCCTCGTGGCTTTTTTCCAACGCCGCGCCTTAAGGCGGGCCTCAAGGCGTACGCCTTAAACGCTATTAAAAACACTGATTTCTATATCTGATATTATTTATTAATATTAAACATATATGTTAATATACTATGCTATAGATAATAATTATTATCAACTACAATATTAATTTTTTTGAACTAAGTTAAGGTTTTATTTTTTTTTACAAAATGAACCTTTTACAAGTTGAGCTTTTTGCGAGCCGAGCTTGAGCCTAAAATATTTTAACGAGTTTGAGTCCAAATTTTTTTAACAATCTTGAGCCTTGCTTAAGGTTTACAAGCCCTTGTCGAGCGGTTTACGAGCCTGAGATGAGCTGGACAAAGCTCAACTCGGCTAATTTATAGCCCTACCTATTTATTATATGCCAAGGTTTGAAGTTTGATTGATTTTTTTTTGCTTCGTTTAGGTAGGCAAAATCAAAATCCTAAAATTTTGCTTTGAAAGCTTTTGGGTAATTTTGACAAAAAAAGTTTGAAAATTATCGAAATAATGAGTTTTTCTTAAAATAATAATTAAAAATAATCAAATTATTCTGTTGACATCATCAAAATTTCAAGTGAAATTTCAATATTTTCAACAAAAAATTGCTAATTAAAAGAATAAAAAAAGTTTTTGTCTAAATTTTATTTCGATCCTCCAAACTGAAATCATCGAGCAATAATAGTGAAACACATTACAGCTTTTTTTATCTTTTGTAAATGAATTGGCCCCCGCAAAAAAAAAAAAAAAAAATTCTGGCTCCGCCCCTGTGCTTGCATTGCATGTCTTGATTCAGCTTGTTTTTGCTATTTACATGCTTCAATGCCACATGATTGGTGTACAAAGTAATTTCTCTGTAAACAGGGTAGCAACATCCATAATGCAAGGATTGAATGACTGCATTTGTTTTGCTCCATATGTTGAATATCATTGCCTTGGATCATTCAATTTATTGCTGAAAAATGCCACTAATGAACCTTCTTTACTTATGCCACATCCTTGTTGTATGTGGTCCATTAGTCCGAATAGCTTGCTAAATTTGGTAGAGCTAGGATTGGTGCTTTAGTTATATTCTTCTTAACAAGTTGAAAGCTATATCTAACATGTTTTAGCATGAAAATTATTACATTATGCACTCTGGCCCTGAGAACTTTTTACATTATGAAAACTTTATATGTTGCTGTTGTCAACTTGGCTCTTTCTGAGGTAATAATGCAACTTGATATTGGAAAATCACCTGCAGAAAACTTTTCTTGAATTTAACATACAAAACACATCAAACACTTGATGCAAAATTTGCACACTGATTCAGGATCAGGGACATAAATCAAGATGCAATGAAATGTACATTGATGAACTTCTCAATGAAGGGATGAAACATTTGATTCCTAATTCAGTAATCTCATAAATAGTCTAAGAGTGTTATTGAGCCCTATTGGCATAACTTGTTTTTATGTTTCCCTACAGCTTTTTGAATGCAGTTTTGCATTCATCTCTCAGTCCGACCCGTATCTGATTATTTCCTACTTAAGTATTTTGGAAAAGACCCTTACTCTTGTGAACTTATCTAGTATATCATTCTTTCTTGGTTGGTTTTTAAATAGCAACCATATTGCCATGGTGGCTTGGCAAAATGTCAACGATATTTCGCCGACATGGCAGAAAATTTTGTTAGTTTGGGAAAAATGATGAAATTATGGAAAACAAATTTAAATTTTGACTTAAATTTCTAGGGGGTTTAAATGAGAGTAAAAGATCCTTAACAAATTCAATATATATAATTAAAAATGCATATATTGTCATTCATACATATGTACGCAACTACGGTATAGGAGAAATACATAGAAATTATGCATAATTGTAGTATGAAATTTTACAGAGGTCTAAGTTAGGGATAATAACATGAAAATAACTCGAAGTATAGCAAAATGGGTGCATATTGCTTTATTTAATGAAAGAGTGTTCTGAGTTATATGCAATTTTTCGATCATTCTGTTTAGAAATTCAAAATCAATTTGGAACACTCATTCATATACTTCAATCTGATAATGCAAAAGAATATTAATCGACTCCATTTTGGGATTTTATTGTTTCCAAGGCATTCACCATCAAACATCATGTTCTCATACCCCTCAAGAAAATGGTGTAGCTGAAACAAAACATTGTCATCTTTTTGAGGTGGTCTGTACTTTATTATTTCAGATGCATGTCCCCAAATCTTATTGGAGTGATGCTGTTCTAACTGCTTCCTTCCTTATTAATCGAATGCCCTCTTCAATTCTTGATGGGCGATCTCCTTATCCTGCCTTGTTCCCTAATAATCCTTTATTTCCTGTTGTACCTCGTGCCTTTGGTTGTGTGTGTTTTGTACATCAGATTACTCTAGGTATAGATAAGCTTGATCCTCAAGCAGTTAAGTGTGTTTTCTTGGGGTACTCTTGAACTCAACAAGTATATAAGTGTTTTAGTCATTCCTTGCGTCATCACTTTGTTTGTACTCATGTCACATTCTTTGAATCCATTCCGTACTTTTCTGATGAATGTAAGTTTGTTGAGATGGATAATTTACCTACTCCGTTACCGTTGCCAGTTTTTCCTACAGTCTCTTCCCAAAACCAATCAGCCATCACCAAGGTCTAGACAAGATGTACTAGTTCTATGGCCCCGCCAACTACTTCAACATCTGCAAATCTGGTTCTGGTAAGCCCTACACCCGTTCTTCCTGTTTCTTCTGATCTTGATGTTCCTATTGTTCAGCGAAAAGGAAAACGTACGTGTACAGCTCATCCAATAGATCGTGTTGTTTCTTATGCCCATTTGTCTCCTTAATTTCATTGTTTTACCTCTTCCCTTTCATCTCTTTCTGATACGGGTTGGATGACAGCTATGGAAGAAGAAATGGCTGCTTTACATATTAATGACACTTGGGAGTTACTATCTCTTCCACCTGGAAAATCGGTAATAGGATGTCATTGTTTATACAATTAAATTTTTCTCCTGATGGCACAATGGAACAATTGAAGGCTTGTCTAGTGGTAAAGGGGTATGCTCTGACATATGGCATCGATTGTGCGGAAACTCATTATCTAGTAGCAAAAGTTACATCTATATGGGTTATTATCTCTTTAGTTGCCAATTTTAATTAGCCTCTCTTCCAATTAGATGTGAAGAATGCCTTCTTGCACGGTGATTTGGAGGAAGAAGTCTACATGGAGCAACCACCTAGATTTGTTACTCAGGGGGAGACTGGGAGAGTATGCAAGTTGAAGAAAGCACTTTATGGTCTTAAGCAATCTCCACTGGCATGGTTTGGCAAGTTTAGTGATGTAGTACTTGAGTTTGGTATTGTCACATCCCGAATTCTCATTGAAAATGTATTTAAATTTGATATTCAGGAGACAAACCTTTTAGGTGTAGAGCTTTGATCATAGTTGAGGATGCTGCCAAGTATTGACCCCTCCCGATTTTATAATAAACTAGGTACTCCAGATACTGTGAAGTTCTATCATAAAGAGACTCTAAGAGACTAGCAGTGGAGCTTACTTATTAAAACATTGGAGATTAGACTGTTAACTAGATTGCTAGATTTCTGTTACTTATTCTTTCAATTGTTTCATTTCCTAGACTTCAACGTATGTCTAGAAACTTAAGCTTCACTGTAGCAGAGTTTCCATTAGTTCTGAAGAAGGCTGTCACTTTTTTCCTCAATGTAGGGTGAAATTAGTTATTTTGCTAGATATGCAATTATTGATGTTATTATTATTATTATTATTATTGTCATCGTCATCATCATAGTCGTTGTTATTATTATTTACCTTCTCTTCATAAAATGCCTGTCCAGTCATTTATAACTCTCATTAATGTCTGAAATCTATTTATCTTTACTGTTGCCCTCTTATGCAAGTGTTGAGTTTCTTTGTGTAGGCAATGTCAGAGCAGATTGAACAAATGGGGGTTATGCTGGAAACCCACCAGAAGGTTAGCCATGGCTTAGGTTAAATGTCATGTTATACATGATTAGTACTTGCTAGTTACAGGTATATAAGTTGCTCGATGCCGTCACTAATTATTTCTTTTATCTATTATAAACAGCGACTAGAAGACTTGCAAGAAAAATATGATGCTCAGATTCAACAATCTTTTGAATTGAGCTGCAAACTTGACGGCACCCAGGTAAGTTAAAGCATTGTTATCTGTGATTTTTGAATTTATATGTAGGTCTGTATTAAGTTTTGGAAAGCAATGCAGAAAAACTTGGCCCATACAAGTAACCTTCTAGCTGAAACTGAGGAGGAACTGAAGAAATCTCGGTATGCTATGAAGGAGAAGGATTTTATTATATCTGAACAGAGAAAAGCAGGTTTGAGTAAATTTCTTCTGATTGAGAATTTAGATGTGATGCATATGTTTTAACAGGCTGGGTTATCTGGTGAAGCGTTCTAGACTTTAAAACCTGGTGAAACATGGATTTCATGTGGCAGCTTATTTTGAGATCCCATTTTTCCACATGTATTTCCAGTCAATCCCACCTTACATGCTAAGTTTTAAGCCCAAACAACATTTTCTACACGGTAAAAAGGGCTTTCCTGTATTTTTTGTTCAAAAAATGTAATTAAAAATTTGGCAGCTGCTGTTATACAAGATAAAATCTGTTAGACAAGAATTAAAGGGTTTATGTGGGTTGGAATCTTGTACAAGTGACCTATCCACAGGGTCTCTGTCCAGTGGACGGTTTTGATTAGCCACATCATTACCCCTGGATGCAGGAAAAGCCATGTCTCACTGGGCAACCAAACCTATTGAAGCAGACCATAATATTTTTCACCGTCTTTTAAATAGTTTTTACTTTTTCTGAATCCGTGAAACAGAAAATGCATTGGCACACCAGGCATGTGTTCTACAATCTGACTTGGAGAAGTCTCTTCAGGATAATGCTTTGTTATTTTCGAAAATAGGTATCCTTGACCGTTTATAACTTGCAGTTTCCATCCATTGCTTAGTATAATTCACATGTTTTATTTTATTTTATTTTTTTCTGATCTTTATACCTTGATATAATGTATTGCAGCTAGAGAGGATGAACTAAATGTTGAGAATAGGTCAGTGGTAAATGGCTTCCAAGCCGAGCTTGCTGACCGGATTGATGGTCTTTGTAGTGCTGTTGCCACATCAATGTCTAGACAAAATGAACACCTCCAGTGCATTGAGAAACTCTGCCATGCTTTTACTGATTTCCATGATAAGGTATTTAAATTATTCTTGTCAAAAACTGTCTTCTGCTTTGCCAACCTTGAAGCATTATTTTGTTTAGGACTTTCGGTTTCCTCATCTCTTTCTTGGCATATTTATCTTGCTTGTGTTGTGAATTCCTACCTGTAGTCAGTATCAGATCTAAAGAAGAAGGTTACAGCTTCAAGATCTTTGTATATTTCTCATATCGAAGCAGTTCAAAACGTAGTCCGCTTGCACAAGGCAAATATCAATGCTGGTTTAGAGGAGATTTTGTCTTTGGCTTCAGAAAATATGTATTCTGTCGAACAAGTAAGCTATGTCAATTTAGTCTAAAAGTTGAAGATTTTCTTCTCCTTGAATTTTTTTCCTGGTTGTCTGAAATTCCTTGCTTGTCATCAGTTTCTGGCTACTGAGAACGGAGAAGCAAATACAATGTTTGATGATCTTAAAGGTACCCTATCAACTCACCAAGGAGAGATGGCTCTGTTTGCAAGGGAATTGCGTGAGGTTTGTTCTGTAACATTTATATCTATTCTTGTTGTGAAATTAGTTCTGTATATTTTTATAAAATGTGATAAGATATTTTTATCCAAATTTAAAACTTCTATATTAAATATTAATCTGATACCTAGAAAATTTTCTTGCTTAATTGAGGTAACAATTTTTTTATAAACCGTAATATATACTGTTTTTCTTTTCAAAATTTATCTTGAGCAAAATAAATAGGTTTAGCTTCACCAAAAGTTCTCATTTCTGGAAATTCCATATTATGATATTTTGTTTTTGTATTCATGTAAATACATTTTTCCATGATTTATTCTTATTCCTTCCCTCCCTCCCCCCCTCCCTCCCTTTCTATGGGTTTTGAATTCTACAGAGAGTTCATGTTAGTATGGAACATACCAGGGAGATTTCTGAGTTCACCCTTGGGTTTCTCCTTAAGCTTGGGGAAGAATCACGCATGCTTGAAAGTCACGCAAGTCAAGCTGACGAAATTCAGAAGAAAAGCATTGCTGAGTTTCAGATGGCTTATGAGGTTGGTCTCTGAATTTGTTCTGGATAGGAGTTATTGTTTCTTTAAATATATCTGACTATTCAAGTGCAACTTGTGCAGGAGCAGTCAAGGTCCGAAGCAGAGAGGCTTATAGCTGATATGACTAATTTAGTGTCAAATCACATGCGCCGTCAAAAAGAGCTGGTCTGCTAGGAATGTTTTTTTTTTTTGTTTTGTTTGTGTGCATGCGTGCGTCTCTGTGTCTGTGTGTGCGTCCTTTTTTCTTCTCTCTTTTGTTGTGTGTTGAATGTTGAATGATTGTTTGCCGTCAGGTTGATGCAAAGCTTGTCGGTCTCAGAGACTCTGCCACTGAAAACAAGTCATTTTTGGATGAGCATGTATCCTCAGTGGAGGGTATTACAGCTGATGCCAAAAGAAAGTGGCAGGCATTTTTTGAACAATCAGAGAATGATGGCAATGATTGTGCTGATTTCTCTGCTGCAAAACATTGTCGTATGGAGATACTCTTACAGCAGTGGTCAGTTTTCTCTGCCTGCTGCTCTGTCAGGACCCGTGGATATTTTCTATGTGTTAATTATTTTCTTTTCTTTTTGCTCCCTCCCCCTAATACATATATGTCTAATCCTAATGAAATGTCGCTCCTTTTTATTGCGTTTTAAAATTTGTTTTCCCCAGTGTATCAACTATTGAAACTGCTTCTAAGCATTGGAAGAGTACACATGAATCGGTGAATGAGATTGGTCATAAGCACGTTTCAACCTTGGAATCCATGGTCAGGTCAGGTTTCAATGATGCTTCTTTTCTTTACCAGCTACCTATATGTTTTAGTTAAAAGGCAGTTACATTTTACCTGTAATGTTGGAATGTTAACCTGCAAATGTTTGATTGTGTGTTAGCCATTTTAATAGCGTGTACCTTGAACTTTATATGCACACCATTGAACTTGTACTGGAAACATTGCTTGATTGGGTTTACCAAAACAATGTCTTGGGTATACTGCCACATATATATTATCATTACTGCCATCATTAATTTTTGTCAAAACTGTACATAAGCCCAATCCGTTGCTGTCAACATCAAATTAATTTTGAACTTGTTTGGTATAGGAGTGCTTCAGATTGTAATGGGCAACATGATTCCGAGATTAGTTCTGCACGTGATGCAGTCGAGCAGGATGTGGCAAAGAGCACTGAAGATGTTCTTCAGCTTGTTGAGAGTAAGTCACATCTTTTAGTAACTCTGGTGTATAACATTTTCTGGCTGCATATATTCTGGCAATAAGAAAGAAAAGCATAATTTCCAATCAAAGCATTGTTTAGATGGCTCCTCACCTAGCTGACGAACTTCTCTTCCCAACTGCTTCCATCAGTGCTTGGGCAGGCAAGGGAAGTGAAGCAGTTGTCTAGGGTGCACCCTAGGGGTGTACAGATGGGCTGGGCTGCGCCTGCTGGCCTGGCCCAGCACGGTTTGATCCGTGCCCAGATGTGGCAGGACGCTAAGTTTTATAGTGCCGGGCCAGGCCCTGGGTTCATGGCCCACGACACGGTTGGATTTTGGCCAGATTTGTAGGCAAAAGCACGGGCCTGGCCCGACAAGATAATAATCGTGCCTGACAAGGCCCGTTGGACATGCATAGTGATACCAATGGCTTAGGGTTATATAATAGAATGGAAGGAGAAAAGAGGACTTTACGCATTTGACCTGTTGTTACCTTAGGCACTTGATCTTTACTTGTTGCATCACTGATTATAAATATTTATTGTTAAATACAAGTAACTGACTTTTTTATTTTCTAGGCATCCCTAGATGTGTTGACTACTACGATTCTTTTAGACCATAGCATTTGGTCTGTACTGCTTGATTTTTTTTCCCTTTTTGATGCAACTGATTTTGATTAATCAAGGATCCTTTTGATTGTATTAGTTCCTAAGCACACCTCAATTGTGATGTGGTGGTAAAGTGATCAGTTTTTTATCAAGTGTTTTTATTTTTTGGAAACCAATATATAAACATATATTCCTGTGCGTAAAATTGCTTTGGTGAGTGTGGATATAGTGATTGATATTTGCTTGGTGTTAATCTAAAGTTGTGTTTTGTTAATTGCTCATAAAACTGCAAACAGGTATATCAGAGCACGAGCAACAATCAGTATCTGGAATTTTGGCAGCTGTTGAATCTCATGCCGGTACTATCGAGACGCTTCGAGAGGATCATTCGGGCCTGGCAGCAGCAATCGAACAGAAGGCACAAGACACTTTTCAGCAGAGATATATGGTTAGGAGTCTCTACCTACCCACCCTGTCTTGTTAGAAGTTGAAGTAATCACCCCTAAATTTGGAACCAGCAGGAAAAAAATCCCATTAAAAATGATTGTTTTTACGCTCTCTGGTCAGAAGTTACTGTAGGCAATAAAAAGTAGTTTCCAATTGAAAGTGATAAAATGTGTGTTATGTGTGTTTAAATATTTTGGTAATCTGTGGGTGAAATAGCTCTACTTGGCCAAATAAATAGATTATATATCCTAAAGGCAACTTAAATTTTAATTCACAAACAACCAGAATTCATGTTAATTATTGCTAATGACTAGTATCCTTACGAATCTGTTATACTTACAGGCATTCAGTAGCCAAAAAGTGAGTAATATGGTAGGGATTTGGTTTCATTTTCTCTGTTTTCCTATCAGACAAGTGCAGTTCACGTAGACCCTATGTTCCCATATTGTAAATGAGATTATCTTTTGCGATGAGAAATTATACATGCATATCTTTTAGCTGAAAATTTGAATTCCTCTTATATACTGATTTGAAGATTTTACTTTATAAAATGAACAGGATTATGAAGCAAGTGGAACAACACCAGCGAGGTGTGAGCAGGATGTCCCAAGTAAGGTGAAGATCGAGTCCCTCCGAGCCATTCCAGTAGAGGCTCTCCTTGAAGAATTTCGGGAAAACCATCCCTATGAAGAAGTATTAACCTCAAAGGAACCTAAACCGTCACTCATACCACGCTCACCCCTAATTGAACTCAACTAAAGATGATTTACTCATGCATGCTGCTCCTCATTCCAAGGGACTTCTGTGGGTATTTTTTCTTTCTTTCTTTTACACAGCTATTACTGTAGCTTGAAGTGCCAAAGGTGGAGGGATTGCATGCATTTTGTGTTCCCATTTAATATACTTGGTGTAGCAACCGATTGATTGAATAAATCCCAGCTTGGGATTTATTAAATTATGTATGGATTGAGCCTGTTGTAAATTATAGAAAAGCATCATCCCACCTCTTGTATCACAAGGTTGTTTTGATTCCATAATACCCCTTCCATTCTATAATTCGCTGTATCTTTGTAATTCCTTGTGCTTCCTGGATACAGCTACTTTTGTTGTAGTTGTGGTATAGACAAGTTTTTCCGGTTTGTAGTACCAGGTTTAGTTTCTTGTGAGTCATTGTGTTTTGTCATATGGTACATGTTTTGTCCAAAGCCATTGTCCCCACATGGGGAGCCTCCTTCCACCAAAATTTTCTGTGATAAACCACTGTATACGTCTCTAGTTGCATCAACCGCATGATGCCATTTACACACCCATGGAATAGGTAACCTGTTGTTTCTGTTAAGTTTGGTTAAGGTTTAGGATTGATTTTGTTGTAGGGTGTTTAGATCAGTAGGTTACAGGTTGCATGTGGTGTATGTAGCATCATGTGGTTGATGTTGCTAGAGGCATTGTAGGATTTTATTGTATTTCAACCCGTTAAATTCCTTGTATCTATATAGCATTGACAGATGAGCCTTGTGCATGTTTGTGAATGAAAGTGGATGCAGTGTCGGATATGATTAATCCAGACCATCTGCTTGACATGGACCTTCGCGATTTGGACAACTCTTAATACCCCCACAGAATTCTTATTCATATGCCCATCTGTTTTTTTTTTGGGTAAGTTACTCTTACCTCCCTTGAGGTTTCTGACAAAAGCAGTTAAATCCCCTTATGTTTGACAAATTATATTGACATCCCTTGAGGTTTGCATGTCAGCTACACTGACCATTTTTCCGTTAGTCTTTCAAATAAAAAGTATTGATGTCAGCATCTTTTTGAAAAGAAATGACATAATTAACCTTATTTGAATTAACGAGGAGATAAAAGATGATTTTGACCCCATCATCTATTATAATTAATTTTACCCCTGAACCAGCTCACTCACAGGAGAGGATTTGCTGCGGGGTAGACACAGCCCCACAAGTGAAATTACCATGTTACCCTTGTTAATACACCATGAGAGATAACATGATAATTTCACTTGTGGGGATGTGTCTACCACAACAAATCACCCCACAACAAATCCGTTCCCCTCACTCTTTCCCTCTCTTCAACAACTCCCATTCCAACGCATTTCCTCAGTTCTATCCCTTTCTCTCCTCTCCTCCTAATCTTTTTTTTTTTTTTTCTCTCTCTCTCCAAAAACCTCAAGCTCCATCAACCTCTACCTAGTTGCCCCAACCTCTCCCTTCTTCACTCTCTTTCTTCTTCTTCCCCAACACACCAGCACACACCACCAACCCCCCCTCTCTCTCTCTTCCGTAACCCCCTTTCCCATGCCATTCCTCTCTTTTCTCCTTATCTGTTTTTGTCAATTTCATCTGAGATCTGTCAATTCAATTTACGAATCAAAGTAAGAAAACAAACCAAGAAACGAGATTGGGGGCTTTAAAACAAGCCAAAAATAATCTGTAAATTCCCATAAAAGGTTTTTAATCGCAGCAGAGACATCAAAGTTCCTGCTAAGCTTTTTAGATCACCAATTACTGTCAAACATTAATTAAAAACAAAGTGAAAAATTCGGGAGAAAATATTCAATCAGAAGAAACCAAAAATCAGTAAAGAGTAAAGTACAAAAGAGATTTACATTATAAACAAGGAAATATTAAAACAATGGATTGATTACATTTGAATCGTAACCAACATGATTGTGTTAAATCGATTAAATAAAGAGAAAAATCAAGTGGGGTTCTGATGATCTATTTCATTTGGGACTATAACCAAATTAAGAAACAAAAGTTATTATATAGACTAAAATCAAGAGAGAAGAAAGAAAAAGAAAAATATCAGCTGGGTATTGATTGATCAATCACCTTGAGTACAACGTTTTGAATTGAGAATTTTCTATTCTTCTGTAGGAGAAGCAATCAAAAGAAATTCCCTTTTCTTTTCCCACACGTTTCTCATTTATGATGAATTCCAATCAGGCAAACATTACGTCTCGTATCAATTACAATACTCACGTTTCTCATTTATGATGAATTCCAATCAGGCAAACATTACGTCTTGTATCAATTACAATACTCTTTTCTGGGAGAGGGGTTACGGAAGAGAGAGAAACGGAAGAGAGATAGAGAATAACAGAAGAGAGAGAAACGAAAAAGAGGTAATAACCAGAGAGAGAGAGAGAGAGAAAGAGGACAAATAAAAAAAAATTATGGTCAAAGTGTGCAAAAGGGTTTTATCGTCCTCAAGATTTCTATATTTTCCCGAGCATTATATTTGTTATTTCATCCCATCCGTTAGACATGTTCGAATTAAGTTTCTGACAGGGGATGCTAGTGTAATTTGTGAAACATGAGGGGATTTGACTATTTTTGTCGGAAACCTCAAAAGAGGTAGGCATAATATACCCATTATTTTTGGTAGCCGTGCTGGTGGTCAGTGGATCACTCCCCCATAAGGAAGACACGGGAATTGGACCCCATACCTCTCCCCACCCCAACTCTCATTTGAGGGGATGTCCTATCAACGTCGCAAAGGATGGGAGGACAAGTTCTCACCCATAAACATTAGAGGAAGATAATCCATATGGAGAAGTTGATGAGAACATCTCTCTTTATCATTATATATCACTTATATGAGAAGTTGATGAGATCATTTCTTACCAATTATTTATTTATTTATTTTTTGCTAGCCACGCTGGTGGTCACTCGACCACCCCCCCTATAGGAGAGACCAGGGAATCGAACCCCATACTTTCTCTACTCCAGCCCTTATTTGAGGGGATGTCCTACCAACGTCCCAAAAGACGGGAGGACTATCCATATATTTGGTTGAACAAAATCTAATTGATTTTTAAGATAAATACAAGAGCAAATTGCTATGGGAACCCTTGAGGCTTGGCATAACGGCCACAATTACCCGCCAAGTCTTGATTATGACAAATATAGGGGTGTTAATGGGCTGGATTTGGGCTAGGCTATTTTCAACCTTAGTTCAGGTTGATAAAAATATATGTCTGAGCGCACCAAGGGCCCTTTCACGGGCTTATCTTTGGAGTCCGAGCGCAACTCTTTGATCTCTTGTAGGGTTAGGGTTGATTATGTCTTTTTCTAGACGACAAATTTCTTTAATTGAATATAGTAGAATTGTAGAATTGTTTTGAGCATGTTTTGTTAGTCTTTCTCTGAAATAATATAGTGCGAGAAAGATAAAGATAGAGATCTTATTTTACTGTTCACTACAAAATATAAGGCTTTTAGTGAAGGTCAAAAACTGGCGTTAAAGTTGAGGAAACTGTCGGTAATATGCACATTGATTTGCATGTTATCATATAGAGTTAGGCATATTATTATAAGTGACCAAGTTGTGTGGACTTATCAAAATACCAAGTGAGATGGGAGAGAACTGCATTATGTGGTGTGTCTATTGCTCATATCTATGAAATATTACTCATTATTTCTTCAATTATTATATCATATTATTATTTTCTTATAACATGTGTTTTTGAGTAAATACCATGATTTGAAGGGCTTACTCATCCGAGCTTTCAGCTTATGTTGTTGTTATTAATATTTTTAGGTATTGGATGAATTCTATCGAAGAGAGCTGCTACATGAATACTGCGGGAATAGAAGATATATGTAGATAATATAGATTGTAGATTAGACTTAGTTGAATTATGAACAGATTGTAGCTTTTATTAATATTTATTAGAATTAATACATTATTGCTTCCGCTTATTGTTTTTTTTGTGTACCACTCCCATAAGGATATGGGGTGAGAGTTACAATTCCAATTCATAGGAACTCCATTGACAAAAGCGAACCTAAAACGAGATATGTGTGAGAATATGGTGAGGGAATTTGACACCAAGAAAAGTGTCATAAAGATCAAAGAGGCCGATGTCAATGTCACACCCAATTTATTAGAGCAGTTAATGGGGTTATTTGCGAGTAGAGAGGACGTACCAACAACAAGCGACATACACGTCTTCAAGGATATTCGTTCTTCTTACCATTCCATGTCAAATGCAATCTCCATTCCCACGTTAGAGGACCGACTCAAAAGTCATACCATGGATGAGGATTTCAAATGCTCCTTCATTTTGTTTACCTTGGGTGTGCTATTGTGCCCAACCACAAAACCAGTTGTGAGCCCTAAGTTAATCCATTCCGTAGTTAAGCTTGAAGACATTGACAAGTATAATCGGACCAAATTTGTGTTACAATGGTTGTTTAGACAAATAGCTTCTATGGGTGTCGAACGTCGGTCCGTTGGTCATTGCCTATTATTTGTCCAAGTAAGATTTCAATTTCACAAATTCACTTCTCTTGTAATTCATTTTTTTCTAATAAGTTAGAAGAACTAAGATACCTTTTTATGCATACTACAGGTTTTGTATGTGCACATTACTAGTGACAACACAATTGAAGCAGCCCAAACTAAAATTTGAGATGAGAAAGAAGTGGATGAGAAGGTCAATTCAAACTACGACCTCTACTTGTACATATGACTTTTAATTAATAAAATCCTAATTTATCTATTCATTTCCTTTCTACAGGAAGACGAGGTTACTAGTCCAAACGATATTGATGGTGGGAACAATTCAACAAGTGAATACCATGCGCATCCAACTGATTCCAATACCTTGTTGAATAGATTAGAGGTAACCATGCTATTTAGTCACGCAGTTATATCTTACAGTGGCCTTGTAATATATTCTATTTCTTAAAATTGCTTTGTAGACTTAAATTCTGATTATTTACTCATTATCCAACTTTAGGTCGTTGAACAAATGATGAAGGTAGTACTAGAATGGAAAGATGGCGGGAATAATTCAACAAGTGAATACCATGAGCGTCCAACTGATTCCAATACATTGTTGAATAGATTAGAGGTAACCATGCTATCTAGTCATGCAGTTATATCTTATAATGGCCTTATAATATATTGTATTTCTTAAAATTGGTTTGCAGACTTAAATTCTGATTATTTACTCGCTATCCAACTTTAGGTCCTTGAGCAAGCAGTCAAGGTAGTACCAGAATGGAAAGATATTGAATTGAGATTGAAATGCTTGAAAGACCAAATTTCGTATATTATGACTAAGATTGAGGTAATATAATTGTGTTATGGTTTTGCTATATACTTGAACAATTGCATATGTTCTGTTCTAATTACCACCACGTGGCCTAAGCTCAATCCATCTTCAAAATTTATTGTAGGACATTGACACTCCATTGAAAGGTTTCGAGGACAAAGGCCAATTGGCAGAAGTAAGGCAGGAGAATCGTGGAATGCATTCCTTAAATGATTGCACCAACTTATCGAAAGTTGCTACCGAACAACCTTGCCCACAAATTGTAGAACCCAAACCAAGCGGTGCAAGCCATGCAAGTCTAGCATTTGATCATGTTCAAAATGATGCTAAAAAGATTGTAGACTTTGATGGGAGATCATTAGTGAGTGGGGACGCCCACGACTATCAATTGAACCCAAAACAAGCCATGCAAGTCCGACACTTGATCAGGTTCAAAATGATGCTGAAAAGATTGTAGACTTTGATGGGAGATCATTAGTGACTGGGGGGGGGCGGCGGGG